>ML106173.1:0-60154 GCA_003697995.1 Taxidea taxus jeffersonii
GTGCTTGCCACATATAAGTGTTCAATCTATGATAACTTTTATTCTAGTCCTTTGTTTTCTCAGCAGCCTCTCACATTAAGCATTTCCTTGTGTCCTGTGCAGAATATATAGTCCAAAGTCAGATTACTAAGCCTTGTTTCTACAGGCAAATTTTTAACCAATGGTCCCTCAAATTCATGGAGTAGTTACTAAGTAGAAAATACTGTTGGGCCACCTGGGTGGCTCAGTGGGTTAAGCCTCTGCCTTAGGCTCAGGTCATGATCCCAGCGTCCTGGGATCTAGCCCTGTGTTGGGCTCTCTACTCAGCACGGAGCCTGCTTTCCCCTGTTTCTCTGCCAGCCTCTATGTCTAATTGTGATTTCTGTCTGTCAAATAAGTAAATAAAATCTTTAAAAATAAAAAAAGAAAGAAAGAAAGGAAAATACTCTTCTCATTCTCTCTTGAGTAAGCTTTATTCTCACTACTCCACCAAAATAATCTTGTTTAGGTCACCAATAATTTCATTTTACATTGTTAGATCTATTGTTAATCCTTATTTTATTGACCTATCAGTAATATTACAACCAGCTGATTAGATCCTACACTTTGATTGACTTTTTTTTTTTAAGATTTTATTTATTTACTTGACAGACAGAGACCACAAGTAGGCAGAGAGGCAGGCAGAGAGAGAGGGAGGAGGAAGCAGGCTCCCTGCTGAGGAGAGAACCAGATGTGGGGCTTGATCCCAGGACCCTGGGACCATGACCTGAGCTGAAGGCAGAGGCTTTAACCCACTGAGCCAGTCAGGCGCCCGTTGATTGCCTTTTTAAAATGTAATTTTCAGGGCATGAGGTTTTCCTGTCTCCAGTGTCACCAGTTTTATCTGCCTATTTGCAGTTACCTCTGCTTGATTCCTTCTCTTTCTAATCATTTTGTCCTAGGTTCAGTTTGTGGTGCCTTATTTCAATATCATATGTCCTAGACTTGAGTTGTTAATCTCTTTTTCTTGTCATTATCATGATGCTCTAGGGTTCAGTTTTGGCTCCACTCTCTATTCTTTTTTTTTTTTTTTTAAAGATTTTATTTATTTATTTGACAGACAGAGATCACAAGTAGGCAGAGAGGCAGAGAGAGAGAGGAGGAAGCAGGCTGTCCGCAGAGCGGAGAGCCCGATGTGGGGCTCGATCCCACGACCCTGGGATCATGACCAGAGCCGAAGGCAGCGGCTTTAACCCACTGAGCCACCCAGGCGCCCCCACTCTCTATTCTTACCCAACTGCTTAAGAGATCACTTCTAGTTCCATGGCTTCTGACACCTTCTGTATGCTGATGATCCCCCATATTTTTACCTCCAGCACAAACTCTCAAACTACAGATTCTTATGTCCATTCCCCTAGACATCTGAAAATCACTGTGTCCAAAACTAAATTCCTGATCTTACCCAAAATTTCGCCTATCTTTCCTATTTCAGCTGATGGCAGTCCATTCTGCTAGGTGTTCAGGGCAAAAAATCTTGGAATAATCTTTTTTGTTCCTTACTTTCTTTTCCTTTTTCCTGCAGTCTATAAGTCATACATTATAAAATCTTGTCCTGTCTTTAAAATTTATCCAAGATCAGACCAATTCATACTATCTCCAATGATAGTACCCTGGTGTGAGCCACTTGGATGTGGGCCATAGTCTCCTGACCAATCTGTTCTGGTATCTGAGCTACTTACAGTCCACCCAATGTAGTAGCCAGAGTAGTTATTTTATTTTATTTTATTATTTTACTTTATTTTATTTTATTTTACTTATTTATTTTATTTTTTTTTTCAGAGTAGTTATTTTAAACTGTAATTCGGGTCATGTTCTCCTCTCCTCAAAACCCTCCAATGCTGCTAGTTCCCATTTCATTTAGAATAAAAAGCAAATTTGCTATAAAGAATTATAGGTCACCATATCATTTTCTCTACCTCCAACTCTACTGTCATCCCTTTCCTCACCTTGTTCATTCTGCTTCAGCCTCCCCGCCTTCTTGCCATCTTTGAACATTCCAGTTATTCTTTTGCCCTAAAGTATTTCACTGTTCTCCATCCCTGTAATACTTACCCACTAAATATCAACATGGTTACATTTCTTACTATCTTTATTATTTATATGTCACAGTCTCTACAATAATGACACTAACCTTCCTGTTTATTTGCTACAATGCAATACCCTATCCCTACATATCCTTTATTATCTCTCTTTTATCCCCAGTACTTACCAGTTTCTGACATACTGTGTACTTATTTATTACACTTATTATGTACTCTCCCCTCCTCTCCCATATATATATATATATAAATGCACACAATAGAATGCATGCGTAACGAAGACAGGGAGTTTTGCCTTTTGTTCCCTGAATTATCCCAAATACCAATGAATAGTGCTTGGCATATGCAGCGCAAAAAAAAAAAAAAAAAAAAAAAATGCTTATTAAGTAATCAAACCACTGTGAACCTACTGCTAAATGTAAATCAGGTACCATTTTGAATCCTGAAAAGTCGGTTTTTTTTCTATGTTCTACACTTACTTAATGAACTTCTAGTAACCACTCAATGCTAACAGAAGAGTTTTTTGTATTTAGCATTTATATACTGGACACCTGGAATCCAACCATCTTATGGTGAATGCACCAGACCTTGTTCTCCAGGAGCTCAGGATCCTATAGGAGAGGGGCTGAGGAATAAACAGGCACTTTTTTCACAGTGGGAGGTGCCATGAGAGAGGAAGCTCAGGAGAAGCACTTCATCTGAACAAGAGGAAAGGTGATTTCAGAGAATGCTTTCTGAAGGAGAGAGAAAGAGAGAGAAATTCAAGTATAGGAAAGACAGCCATGACAGTCTGGCAGTAAGGACCCATAAGAATTTCAGTGTTTGGAGCCTAGAGTTCAAATTGCAGAGTAGTGAGGGAAAGGTTACAGGAGGAAGATAAAGGTCAGGATCAGAAAAGGCTTGTAAGGAATATTAAGAAGTTTGAACATTGAAATCTGTGCATTACATGACAATCTGTAGCCCATACATTATCTGTTTTAATGAACTTCACAAACTAATCCAGGTTACAATTACAGTTAATATATGATTAAGCTGCTGGAATTCTGCTAAAATATAGTGGGGGAATTGCTTTCTTTTCCCTATCCCCCATTTTGTCAAATGTACATATGCAATCTGGTGCCAACATCTGTTAGGATCCCAAAGGATAGCCTCCTGTGCTCCCATATTTCAGAACAGTTTTGCATATGATGCTTTTTTTCTTTTTCCTTTAGAAGCCCCACCATTCTATGCTCAATTGTTAATCTACAGAGTATCATGTCTGATGTATATTGTCACCCATTACTTGTCCACAACTGCCCCACTTTCCTTTGTTACCCAAAATGTCCCTCTTTTCAACCTGGCTCTTCTTCTGATTCTCCACACTTGCCCACTGTCCAGAAAGCAGAACTTTTTAGGTTTTTTGTTTGCTTGGGGTTTTGTGTTTTTTGTTTTTTAAATTTGCTATAAAATCTCTGAGAAACCAGTAGTTTTTTCATTTGTGTATGTCATACTCATGGACGTAATAGATGTGAATATAACTCACATACTCCAGAGAGATGGTGCACAGGGAGTAGGAAAGGATAGATAAGGCATTTCACAGTTTAACAGAACATAAATGCTAGCAGCAACTTAAAAAAAAAAAGTAGCATTTTTACATATTATCTTTTAGAAAGACTTATAAACATGTATAAACTTGTAAACATTTGTCTTTCAAAAAAGGAAAGAGTGAGTAGTCGTAACTGAAAAAACCCAAAGGCTATAAGTCAGGTAGATAGTTGAGTGCTTTGGAAAATGGGCTGGGAAAACACCTGTAGAAGCTAACACAGTCATAGTGTTCCCGGGAAGGTATAAGAGGGAAAGAGGGCAGCAGGATCTGTTTTGCTTGGAGGCCCTGTAATAAATGGAGATTTCACATTTTATCCCCTCAGTAAGGTCAAGATGTCTCTTGAAGAGGAGTGAATGAATACATTATTTCCAAGCATGCAGAGATTTTTACAGATGCCCAGAAACAACGCCCAGAGCATTCTTCTCTTTCAGATTAGCATTTCTAAAGAATTGGTCACATTCAAATTCAGCAAACATTTGTTATGGGCAAACTGTATATAAAGCACTGTATAAAACATTTTCACAATAATTTTATTTTCATAACAAGATTGTGAAGCAGGCGTTTAGTTGACTAAGTTTCTTGCTTCTCTTCTTGCCTGCCTGCCTTCCTTCCTTCTTTCCCTTCCTCCCTTCTCAATATGTAGAGTTCACTTCTTAGGTACTTAGGCACTGATACGAAGAATCACAAGGCCCTTATTTCCCCTGCCCTCAGTGGTTCAGCATGTTACGGGGAAAGGTGCTATGGTGTGGGAGGAGTTCCCATAGCATGCTTGGAACAGACCCTTAATGTTGGCCTCTGTGGTAGATGAGGAGGCACATTTGACCTGTTACTTCAGGGTCTCTCTGTCTCTACAGATTTTTCCTACTTCTATTAATTTCAGTTCTCATGCATTTACCCTCCCTCAATAGTCTCCATGAAGCTTACTTTAAAAAAAAAACAAAAACAATTCTGCATTTTTCATCTCTCTACTCACTGTTTCTGAAGAAGTTAGCCAATGAGAACAAGTCTTCTCAAAGAAATATCTGTGTTTCTTAAACCATGCTGTGGTTCCACAGCTCCCTGATCTCTGAAGTGTTAAAGGCCAAGTTTCCAGGGAGTTTGTACATTACCTGACATTAAGGTGTTTTGTTTTAAGCTTTTAATGGAAGTGGTCAAGGGAAACGAAGGTCAGGGAAAACGCAGGCTTTCCTGATTACTTCAAGACTAGTTCTCCTCTTCTCTCTGCTCTTTCCTACTGCTTACCATTTTTTACAATTGGCTCAGATGGTTTGCTCCCATGAACCTTCATGTACTTGTTTCCCCCCCCCAGTTTTATTGAGATATAATTGACATACATCACTGTAGAAATCTAAGATGTACAGCAAAATAATTTGACTTACATAGTGTGAAATGATTACCATAAAGTTTAGTTAATATCCATCATCTCATATAGGTACAGGCAAAAAAAAAAAAGAGAGAGAGAGAGAAAATGTGTTTTTTTTTCTTGTTATGAGAAGTCTTAGGATTTACTCTAAAAACTTTCATATATACCCTATAGCCATGTTAACTGTAGTCATCATGTTGTATACATCATTCCTAGTACTTACCTTAAACTGGAAGTGCATATCTTTTGACTACCTTCCTTCATTTCTTCTCCCCCCACCACTCATTCCCTGTCTCTGGTATTCACAATTCACAATTACAATCTCTGATGTGTTTTTTTTTTAATATTCTACATATAAGCAGTATCATATAGTATTTGTCTTTCTTTGTCTGAACATTTCACTTAGCATAATACCCTCAAGGTCCATCCATGTTGTCACAAAGGGCAACATTTACTTCTTCTTATTACCAAATAATGCTCTTCTGTGTATACATACCATAATTTCTTCATTCACCTGTTGATTGTTGTTTCCATGCCTGGATTATTATGAGTATTGCTTCTATAAACAGGTGTAGATATCTCTTCAACAGTGTTTTTGTTTCCCTTAGACATATTCCCCAAAGTGGAATTGCTTGGTTTCATGTTCTATGCTTAATTTTTTGAGGAACCTTCATACTGTTTTCAAGAGTGGCTGTTATCAACTTACAATCCTTTCCACAGTGCACAAGGGTTCCCTTTTGTCCTCACCAGCATTTGCTTTCTCTTGTCTTTCCTATGATAGCCATGCTCACATGTGTAAGGTGATGGCTCACTGTGGTTTTGATTTTCATTTCCCTGATGACTAGTGATATTGAACATTTTTTCATGTAGATGTTTAACCATTTGTACATCTATTTTAGAAAATGGCTACTCAAATCCTCTGCCAATTTTTAAAATTAGGATTGTTTGGGTTTTTTGCTATTTTGTTATATGTGTTCCTTATATACTTTGGATATTAACCCCTTACCAAATGCACCATTTGCAAACTTTCTTTTTCCCATTCCATAGGTTGGCATTTCATTTTGCTTATCATTTATTTTGCCATGCAAAAGTTTTTTAGTTTGATGCCCCTGTTTATTTTTTATTCTGTTGCTTATGCATTAGATGTCATAACCAAAAAAAATAACTGGAAAGACCCATGTCAGGCAGCTTTTTTCCTATTCTTTTTTTCTACTAGGAATGTCATGGTTTCTGGTCTTAAATATAAGTCTTTAATCAATTTCAAGTTGGTTTTTGAAAGTGCTGTAACTTAAGGGTCCAATTTTGTTATTTTAGATGTACATATTTAATTTTCCCAGCACCATTTATTGTAGAGACTGTCTTTTCTCCACTGAGTATGCTTGGCTCTTTGTCAAATATTAATTGACTCTATATGCATGAGTTTATTTCTGGACTCTTATTTCAATTGGTCTATGTGTGTTTTAATGCCAGCACCATACTGTTTTGGTTACTATAGCTTTATAATATAGCTTAAGTTGGGAAGGATGACCCCTCTTGATTTATTCTTGTTTCTCAAGATTGTTTTGGCTATTTAGGGTCTTTTATGTTTCATATAAATTTTAGAATTTTTTTCTACTTCTATAAAAAGTATCATTAGACTTTTTATAGGGGTTGCATGGAATCCATAGATGACTTGGGGTAGTATGGACATTTTAACGATATTAATTTTTTTAAGATTTTATTTATTTATTTGACAGAGAAAGCACAAGTAGGCAGAGAGGCAGGCAGAGAGAGAGGAGGAAGCAGGTGCCCCGCTGAGCAGAGAGCCTGATGCAGGGCTTGATCCCAGGACTCTGAGATCATGACCTGAGCCGAAGACAGAGGCTTAACCCACAGAGCCACCCAGGTGCCCCAACAATATTAATCTTGTAATCCAAGAGCACAAGTTACCTTTCCATTTATTTATTTGTGTCTTTAATTTCTTTCATCAAATATCTTCAGTGAAGAGATTTTTCATCTCTTTGGTTAAATTTATTCCCAAGTATGTTATTGTTTTAGATGGTATTTGTAAATGGGATTATATTCTTTATAACCTTTTCAGATAATTCATTACTACTTAACTGTTAATATGATTGTAAAAGTAAGTGGTAGAAGTTAAAAGTGAGCCAAATTCTTGATGAGCCTCATACAGGTATGAGCTTGTACCAACTGCAATGAGTTCCAAAAATAGCAGCAAACACGGTAGTAATGACACCTTCATCCCCACTGTAGTGCAGCCAGTTGTATTCCTTGAGACAAAAAAAAACAAAAAAAAAAAAAAAAAAAGTGAGTCCCAGGATATAAGTTTGGAGGAGACAAAAAAGGCCAGGAGAAAAGTAAGTGAGGAGCAAGACAGGTCTACAGGTCTTATAGTAACTGCAGCCTATGTTCTGGTGCTGGATTTTATGAGACAGATGCTCCCTTCTGCAGCTTTCATCTATATTGGTAAACATTCCTATGTAAAAACAATGTTACTTGAACTGATTCTGTTTTCTATTGCCAGGGATCTCATTCCTAACACCAGCAATGAACCTCATTTTTACTCAGCTGAAGCTACCTTCCTGATTTTAAGGAGAAAAATACAAAAGGTCAATTTGGTTAATAGTGGGAACTTATTCAACCCCACATTGAAGCCCATTTTTTATAATTATCATGAATCTTGCCTCTTGAAATAGCTGGGTTGATATTGGGGCCATGATTTCTCTTTTCTGTACATCCTGTATTTATTCTTTGGCATAGGTTATGAAACATATGATTATTGAATGTTCATTGATGCTTCATACATCCTAGGATCTGGACTCTCATTATTCATCTATGTATTTATTTCACAGGAAAACTTTAAACTGGACTTTTTTGAGCAAAGTATGACTCTTCTACTTGAGAAAACACAGCTATAATATGTGCTGTATGGAGTTATAAATCCTTCAGGTAGGCAAGGACCTTTTTGAATTTGCCACTCTGGAGGCCAAGAGCAGGCTTCTCCAAAATTTGCCACTTTGGCATACTGATTATTTTAAGTAAAATTTACTTGTGGATAGCTTATGCAGGAAGGGCACTCAGACTCTATCTGACCCCCTGAAAGCAGGAAATAAATCTCCCATGTGAAGGGTACCCTCCCTGTACCAGGAGGTAAAGCAACATCTTCATCAGAGATGGGACATTTAAAGCCAAGATGTCTATATAAACCACCCTTATACTTTTTACTAATTGACCACCCCAGCCCAGATTCTGTTTAGAATTCCTTACTAGCTAAAGCTAAGTTTTCTTTGTCCTGCGAATTCCTTACAGATTTATTGTCTCTGTCTAAAAAGTATAAGAACTACCTGTATTAGTATTTTCTTTAGGTGTCAGTTTAGTAACTGGGCCTCAGTGTGCACATAACAAAATGTTGTGGTTTTTTTTTTTCTCCTGTCAATCTGTCTCATGTAAATTTAATTCTTAGTCTAGCTGGAAGAACTTGATGGTAGAGAAGAATTTTTCTTGCCCTTCACTGCTAAGAATCTGATAGTTACCTTAAAGGTATATTCATCTGAATGTCCAGGAAGTCATAGGGATTTCCCCTTTTTTGTTCTTTAGATTTGCTCAGAGTTCCTTCTTTACACAACAAAATTATTGTATGAGGTTGGTTACATACGCTAATATATATTCTACTCTAGGGGTGACTTCAAGAATTTTTATAAGAGAGTACTTTTTTTCTATGTGACTTTTTTCATGATCTCTGATGCAGATCCAAACCTGTGAATTGTAGCTCCATTGTTTGTCCTGCACATTCTCTTGGGCTACCATAGATGGTATAGACACTCTCCTTTCACTCAAATCACATGCTCCTCAGTCTTCCAGGCAAACCTCAAAGCTCCCTTTTCCATGGAACATTATTGCCTCCCACCTAGCCTAGAGAATCATTCCTCCTTTGTTGATTCCCCAGCATCTGTGTTGATGTCTGAATTACAGGTCTCATTCCACCTTACCTTAAGTAGTAGCAATTGTGGGCATGTCTCATATTTCCCCTGGACTACTAGAAAGTACCTTGAGAAGTTGTGAACCTCTTTGATTTCCTTAGAATGCCCAGCACTGGGCTATGCCTGAATGTGTATTTATTGAGTTAAAAACAATAAACATAGGTACTTGGAAATAGGGAAATTTCCTAGCTCATTTAAGCTCAGGCTATTTCCATGTAAATTTGTGTGGATCAGCCCAGACAAACTGGTTTGTTAATTTTCTATACAGAAAAATACTTTCTTTGGTGGTTTAGATTGTTGTTTTTCTAAATCACCATCAGATAGCTAATGTTTGTAAAACTGACATCAGCCTATTATAAATGTTGAGGTAAACATAATAGAAAAACACTGCACAGATATCAGAAGATCTCCATTCTAGTTTCAGCTCTGACACTAATATGCTACGTGACCTGAGTGAGTTCCTTTTCATTTCTGAGCTTTAGCTGCCTTAGGTACAAACTGAAAAGAATATGCTATGCAGCACTTTTCTTACAGTTCTGCTCAGGTATCTCTCAGATCAGTGGTTCTCAATGCCAGCTTTATATGGGAGTTACCAAGGAGTTTTAATTTAAAAAGAAAACAAGTAACAAAAAAACAAAACCCAGATGCTCAGGTTGTCCAGAGATTCCAATACCCATGTGTTTGAGGTGGTAGCTAGGATTCATGGGCACCAGAACACTATCACGTAAACAGAATTTCAGGTTAGTATAGTATGCTTGCAGGTTTGGCATGAAAAGAAAGTGAGTATGTATTCTAGTCACATGAGGGTTCATAGTCTTGAAGGAGTGCAGTGGAAAATCTCAATGTCTTTGAAGTGTCAAATGTATCTGAAAACTAGACTCCAATTGATTGTTTTATTGAAAAATATTGAAAATCTGTGCTAGTTGTACTCTAAAATTTCATTGTTGAATATAATTTCTTTTCCAGAATTATGTGTGCTGTTTTCTTGTAGCTTTGTATATCCTGTGGTGTGCCACTGGGATGCATACTCCAGGTTGAGAAACACAGGCTTGATAATCTCAGAGATGATTTCTAATTCAAATACCTATTCCAAAGTAATTGGAGCTGGGTCATATTACCCAGCTTTAAATGTGTGGTTTCTGCCCTCTGGATCTTGCATATAAAATAACACTTGCATCTCCCATGCCTACACAGCACAATAAGGTGTTAAGAAATTCTTTTAATAAGTGTCTAACTCTGAGCTGCTAGCAGATAACATAATATTGAATTTTTTTAATATTAGGTATACTTTCAAGATCTAAATCTATAGAAATAGACAATTCTCTGGAAGCATTGACAGCTATGATGGAATCCAAAAGTGTGTTCACAGTCTCTCCCCATTTCACTCTACTCCTCTCTGGAAGAATATTCTGCCTTTCCAGACTGATTTTCCAAAGTTTTGTAATATAGAATTAAGTGAATAATCTGGTAAAGATAAAACTAAAAAGAATAAAGAGAGGAGGTAAAATTTAATAAAATTCTAGGTTCATTGATACAAGGAAAAAAAAAAGAAAAGCCACACATAAGAGCATTGATATAACATTGCATATAAGAGACTTGGAAGAAGGAAAAAGTCATATGAGTAGGGTCATAGGAGCTGAGTCTTCTTTAGGGTCTCTTGAGAAACTTGCAAAATTTATAGTATTTAAAAATTAATTTTGACTCTGGATTGTATTTCCGTGTTAGTTCCTTGGGGGGCATAGACTCAGCCATGTGATAAATGATTTTTTTAAGGATTTCACAGCCTTTTAAACTTCAGTGTATTAAAATGAAAATAATGTAATTCAAGGTCAGTGGGACAGATTCTGAGGGTGTAGAGGGATTTGCAATTATAACTCTAGGGAGTACACAGCTCTGAAGATAAGTTCTGGTTCTGAGTGGGAGATTTTTGCTTTTTTCCCTTCTTGGGCTAGGACCTCTGGATTGACAGTAAGATCAGCAGTTTGTGTGAGGCCAGCAGCCTATGTCAGCCAAGCAAGGAGAGACCACCAGGAGTTCTTAAAGTATGCTATCATGCCACCTCTCTTGAGGTGGCAACTGCCTACTATCAGCAACATCTGATAGGTGTGCAAAGACCAAAAGATCAGAACAGAAAAATCTGACATTTGGGCCATCTATGGTTGCCAATCATGGATTCTGTCATGCATTTTCAAAAGAAAATATTTGGTTTCCTCTAACAAGTCCATGTTTTTATCTGCTCTAAACTTGTAGTACTTTTACTCTGTCGAAAATTGTCATTTAATGCCAAAATGCAATAAAATTATAATATTAAAAAAAGCAAGGAATACGGAAGTAAAAGGGAATTGAGATTTTGGGGAAAAAAATCAGTATCATTGAGTAGCATTAAGAGGTGCATTCCTAGAGAAAAGTCATTGAGTTTCACTTCAAACAATTGACATCGGTAAAGAAAACCACAATTTAGCACCTGTCCTACTATTATGATATGTGCATACTTCTTCTGGCACAGCAATCACCCCAGATCTGGTGTCTCAAAACATGATACTCATAATATTCAGGTTTCAAATGAAAATCCCTCACCATACCAAGAATCAGGAAGACCTAAAACCGAATCATAAAAAGTAACAATAGATGACACCACCAAGATGACAGAAATGTTAGAATCATCTAACATGAATTTAAGAGCAGCTATCCAAGACATGCTTCAACAGTTATGAACATCCTTGAAACAAATAAAAAGAAAGTCTCAGCAAGAAAATGGAAAAGTTGAGTAGAATCATACAGAAACTTTAATATAAAATATAGGAATCAAAACAAAACTCAGTGGATAGAATCAACAGCAAATAAAGGAGATAGAGGAAGGAATCTGTGCACTTGATGCTGAAGCAATAGAAGTTACAGAATCAGAACCACAGAGAAAAAGTAAACTAAAAAAAAGGGGGGGGGCCTAAGGAACATGAGAATATAAGAAAAGATATAGTATTCCTATCACTGAATTCCTGAAAGAAGGGTTGGGGGAAAAGAATAGCTGACAAAGTAATTTGAAACTTTGCAAATTTGGCACAAAACCTAAGTGTACAGATTCAAGGAGCTTAGTGAACCCTCCAAAGCATAAATCTAAAGAAATCCACACTAAGACCCACTATAGTTAAATTTCTGAAAACTAGAGATAAATTAAATATTACAAGAGAAAGTAAGCAAAGAAAAAGAAAAATGGCTTACCTGTAGAGGAGAAAACCCTCCAATGACAGCTGATTTCTCACCAGAATCTATGAAGCCCAGAATGAATTAGCATCATATTTTCAAATACTGAAAGAAAAATCAACCCAAAATTCTATATCAAAATTTACATCTTATATCTTATAAAAAATGGTAAAAATACAATTTTATAAGAAACAAAAGGGGAAATCAAGATATTTTCAGATCAAATAAAATAAAATTTATTACCAGAAAACTTACCCTAAAGTAAAGCAAAATAAATTTCTTTAAACAGAAAGGTAATGATAAAAGAAGGACTCTTAGAATATCAGAAAGGAAGAAAGAAAAAGGTAAGCTAAAAATATGGGTTAAAAACAAGAATTGTTTTCCTCTTCTTGAGCTTTCTATGTTGTTTGACAGATGAAGCAAAAATTGTAATAGTGTCTGATATGGTTCTAAATGTATTAGATAAATATTTAAAGCAATTATATTAAAAACTGCTATGGATCGAATTGTGCTATCCACCCCATTCATATGTTGAAGCCCTCTCCCAATGTGATGGTATTTAAAGATAGGCCTTTGAGAGATAGTTAGTTTAAATGAAGTCATCAGGATGGGGCCCTCAAGGTGAAATTAGTGCCCTTATAAGAAAAGACCAGTGTGTGTTCTTGCTCTCTATCTCCCTCCTTTCTCTGACCTCACTTTATTTCATCTTCTCTCTCTCTCTCTCTCTTCATCTCTTCTCCTCCCTCTCCCACTTCTCCTCACCCTTCTCTTTTTTTCTCTCTGCCATGTGAAAACACATTATGAAGGTGGCCTTCTGCAAGCCAGCAAGATAGTCCTTACCAGAACAAGGCCATGCTGGCACCCTAATCTCAGATTGCCAGCCTCAATAACTGTGAGAAATATGTTACAATTGTCCAAGCCACCCATCTAAGGTATTTTGTTATGGAAGCCCTAGATAACTAATACATACATAGAGGGGGAAAAAAGACATAAAAAGAAGCAAGATTTTCATTTAGCTGAGTTAAATGATGATACAAGTAGACTATTAAATTCTTTATATATAATACCCATGGTAATCACTGAAACTACACAAAGAAATATACTAAAAACACTAGTGATAAATCAAACTGGAATTCTAAAAATATTCAAGTAACCCACAAAAAAATAGGAAAAAGAAGAGAAACCAATGATAAACCAGAAAATAGTAAACTTTAGCCCGGTTACATTAATAGCAACATTAAATGAAATGATCTAAACACACCTATTAAAAGAGATTGACAGAGTAGATTAGAAAACATGATCCCTCAGTATGTTGTCTACAAAAAAAGCACTTTAATATAGACAATTCGATAGTAAAAGAGTGAAAAAGAAATATTATTTAAATAAACAAAACAAGGAAGTAGTGACTATATTAATATCTAATAAAGTAGATTTTATCACAGAGAAAATTACCAGAGATAGAAAGGGAGGTTAAATACCATAAAAAGGTCAACACATCAAGAAGATACAACAATCCAAATACATATGCACTGAACAACAAGGCTGCAAAATACATGAAGCAAAATCAGAACTGAAAAGAAAATTAGATAGATCCATAATTATACCTGAAGACGTTAACATCTCTCTTTCAGCAATTGATAAAACAGCTAGACAGAAAATCAGTAAGGATACAGAAGGATCCAACACCATCAGTCAGCATGATCTAATCAATATTTATTGAACACTCTACCCAACAAAAATAGAATACAAACTCTTTTCAAGTGCCCACAGAATGTATACCAAGAGAGAACATATATTGGGCCACAAAACAAACCAGTAAATTTAAATGAATTGAAGGAATCTCAGTGAAGGGGTGCCTGGATGGCTCAGTGGGTTAAAGCCTCTGGTTTCGGCTCAGGTCATGATCCCAGAGTCCTGGAATCGAGCCCCACATCAGGCTCTCTGCTGAGCAGGGAGCCTGCTTCCTTCTCTCTCTCTCTCTCTGCCTACTTGTGATCTCTGTCTGTCAAATAAATAAACAAAATCTTTACAAAAAGAAGAATGTTTAAAAAAAAAGAATCTCAGTGAAATCAAGCTAGAAATTATTAACCAAATGATAAGAACATCATCTTTAAACACTTGGATACTAAACAGAATGTATCTAAATATTTTATATCTAAATAATTCATGGGTCAAAGAGGAAGTCTCAAGAGAAATTAAAAAAATAGAGATAAATAAAAATAAAGTATATCAAAATGTGTTAGGCATAGCTAATGTAGGATAGAGAGGAACTGTTCAGGCACTAATTACATAGAATAAAGGAAAACTCTCATATCAATAATCTAAGCTCCCACCTCAGGATCCTAGAAAATGAACAGCAAAATAAAGCCAAATCAAGAAGAAAGAGGGAAATAATAAAGATAGGAGCAAAAATGGATGAAATTGAAAACAAAGCACCTGCTTCTTAATAACCACTCAAAAAATGGTAATCATATCGTCATGGTCTATTCAAGGCTAAAGCGTTTGGTCTCCTCATCCTTTAGAAAATGTTTTTGAGAATTTACTCAAATATATGAATATTTCTTGTTTATAAACTATATATGGATATTTGTCTACAAATATGCTCTGCACATGGTAAGAATAAACAAGATTTTAAACACATAAAAATAGAAAAAATTAATAAAAGATACTATACTTTAATTCTTTTTCAAAGTCTATCTTGGCCTCTCAGTTTGGAGATCACTAATTGAACATCATCACCAAAGGGCTGCCCATTCTTTTTTTTTTTTTTTTAAGTTTAGTTTGCCACTGTATAGTACATCATTAGTTTTTGATGTAGTGTTCAGTTATTCATTAGTTATGTATAATACCCAGTACTCATCACAGCATATGCCCTCCATAATACCTATCACCTTGTTACTCCCTCCTCCACCCTTTCCCCTCTGAAACCCTCAGTTTGTTTCCTGGGGTCCATGGTCTCTCATCATTCATCTCCCTCTCACCCTTTGGAATTCCCTCCCTTCCTATGGTCTTCTGTGTTATTGCTTATTTTCCACATATGAATGAAACCATGTGATAATTTTCTTTCTCTGCTTCACTTACTACACTTAGCATAACCCCCTCCAGTTCCATCCATGTTGATGCAAATGGTGGTTATTCATCATTTCTGATGGCTGAATAATATTCCGTTGTATATATGGACCACATCTTCTTTATCCATTCATCTGTTGAAAGGCATCTTGGCTTCTTCCACATTTTGACTTTTGTGGACTTTGCTGCTATGAACATTGGGGTGCACATGTACCTTCTTTTCACTATGTATCTTTGGGACAAGTACCTCGGAGTGCAATTGCTGGATCATAGGGTAGCTCTATTCTTAACATCTTGAGGAACCTCCATACTGTTTTCCAGAGTGGCTGTGCCAGCTTCCATTCCCACTGACAGTGTAAGAAGGTTACCCTTTCTCCATATCTTCACCAACATTTGTTGTTTCCTGTTTTGTAATTATTGCCATTCTAACTGGTGTATGGTGGTATCTCATTATGGTTTTGATTTGTATTTCCGTGATGGCTAATGATGTTGAGCATTTTTTCATTATCAAGCCCTGTGTTTCATTTTTTCATGTGTCCGTTCATGTCTCCTGCCCATTTTTTGACTGGATTATTTGTTTTTTGAGTGTTGGGTTTGAGAAGTAGTTTATAGATCTTGGATATCAGCCCTTTAAGTGTAATGTAATTTGCAAATATCTTCTTCCATTCTGTGGGCTGCCTCTTAGTTTTGTTGACTGTTTGCTGTGCTGCGCAGAAGCTTTTTATCTTGATGGAGTCCCAAGAGTTCATTTTCACTTTTGTTTCCTTGCCTTTGGAGACATGTCTTGAAGGGAGTTACTGTGGTCGATGTTAGAGAGATTACTGCTTACGTTCTCCTCAAGGATTTTGATGGATTCCTGTCTCATATTGAGGTCTTTCATCCCTTCTGAGTTTATCTTTGTGTATGGTGTAAGGGAATGGTCCAGTTTCATTCTTCTATACATAGCTGTCCAATTTTCCCAACACCACTTATTGAAAAGACTGTCTTTTTTCCATTGGATATTTTTTCCTGTTTTGTCAAAGATTAGTTGACTGTAGAGTTGAGAGTCCATTTCTGGAGTCTTTATTCTGTTCTATTGGTCTATGTGTCTGTTTTAGTGCCAATACCAGGCTGTCTTGGTGATCAGGACTACCCATTCTTTAAGGATCAGCTGAAGAACCATATTTTCCAAGAAGCTCTTGATAATCACCTCAGTCCCCAGGGAAAGCTCTTTTCTCAGAATACCTATAGTAATTCTAACTGTTCATTTTATACATATACCATTCTAATGACCAGGATAACCATATGCCTAACTTGCTTCCTGACATAAGTGTAATCCTCAGAAATACATATAAAGAAGTACATATAAAAACCTGAGGATTTGAGTACTTGACAAGGAAATAAGGGAAGGAAAATATCAGACATTCTCACAAAGATAATAGATATTAAAAATCTGGGGGTTGAGGGACTGGGAACTGGGGTGACCATGTTTTTTTCTCAGATATTAAAGTAAGGGTCATAAGTTGGCACTCCAGGGGCCAAATTCAGTCTACACTTGTGGTATGTCTTCCCAGAACAGTGTTTTGGATTATGTTTTATGTAATTGCCTTTAGACTGGGCATGCATTCTTCTTTTTGGCTATAGCTTCTTCACTCCTAAATTTAATAAGACTTCAGATGTTTTTGTTTTCCAATCCTCTGATGTAATTTGACTTTGACAACCCTCTGATAGTATTTATACTTTATAGACCAATTCACTAAAGTTCAAAGAATAGTAATCTAAGGATCAGAAGACCTGGGTTCTAAGATCAGGGTGCCAAACAGTGTCACCTGAAGCAAGTCCTAATGCTTCTCTAAAACACAGATTCTTCAGCTACAGAATGGGTAGCTGCCCAGTGCATCTCATGGGCCAAATGAGAAGAATGTTTAGAAACTGTAATAAGATTGCACAAATATTAGAGTTATTATCAGATGACCTCTTAGTTCACTTCCTACTGTGAATTATATTTTCCCATGATTCTAGAAAAACCACTGGTATTTACAACTTCCATTTCCTAGCAAAGCCATCAGCCCCATGGCTGTGAATATAAGTGGATATGCTACTTAGAGTTATGAAGATAAAAATGTTAGAAATCCTTGACTGGTTTTCTGGTAAAATTATAATTACAGTACATGAAAGAAATGCATTGTGCATTATATTTTGGCATCTCAGAAATTGTGTGATGGAGTTTGATGAGAGCCCATCTGCAAGATTAATTGTGAATTGGCCTGGATATGAACACTGTCATCAGGATTGAAAACTGTCAGAGAATATAATGGCAAAACTGACAAAGGGGGCAGTGAGTGGCGTGAGAGGCTGCAGAGAGTTCAAGGTGTCTATTGGAGGGCCTTCTGAGGTCATAGTTCAGCCCATTCTCATTACCATCTTCATTAACTTCTCCAGAAAGGGGCTAAAAGTCTCCTTAGAGTAATTTGCTGAGTGTTCTTAGTTGGGAGGGGCTGCAGAATCACACCAAGTAATCTGACATGTTACAATGGAATTTTAGTCAGACTTCAGATTCTTCTGGAGACATGGGCATTTGAGATTGTGACCACTGACAATGTTTTCCCTTCTGTCTACTGAACTTAAAACCACATTCTAAATTCTTCCAAGAGGTCTTCCTAGGTCCCTTCACGGATCCCTTCCCAGATCCCTTCCTAGATCCCTAGATCCTTTCCTAGATCCCTGTCCTCTAAAATTCTGTAGATTTTTCCTATCTTAAATTACTTGTTTGGGCTTAAAGAAATGGGAAGAAATCTTATTCCTCCCTAAATTGTAAATTCTCTGAGGTAGAGGATAACCTATTAATCTTTCATAAACCTCATTGAATCTAGCATGTTGGCATACTCACATTACTTCAGAATTTGTGTCTGATTTTTGGCCCTATCTCTATTATCCTCTTTTGAACATATGGCATCAGCCTTCTTACTGCCCCCTTAACCCTTTCAATCTCCTCTGTTCTCTTCACTATGCCTCTCCATTCTTTAACAAGTGGCTACAAATCTTCCTGACATGCTAACATGGTTATGCCATTCCTCTTTCTGAAAAATTGTGGTGGTTCTCCCTTGCCACTGGATCCTTTGTAAATACTTTAGCTTGGTTCCTAACACCCTGCTTGATCCTTTCCCATCCTATTTTCCTGTCTTGTTTTCTTCTATTTATCCTTATCAAATGGCTCCTACCAATTTTCTGCCCACCAAAACCACCCACATGGGCTTACCTCTTTCCTTTTGATTATACAGTTGCCTCTCCTCCCATCCAATTTACATCCCCTAATTCCCCTCTTGAAGTATTTGCCCTACTTTTCTGTCTTCCTATTAGTACCTTTGGTTCATACTAAGATAACTGCACACACTTGGGCTTCATCTTGACACTTCCTTCTCTCTCACCTCACCCTCCCTCATCTAATCCAAAACTTCTCATGATGAAGTAATTCTGATTTTACCTTCTGATAATCTCCTGCGTTGGTCAGTTTCTTCACTTCTCTTGTTGATGTCACAGCAATGTCTCTTGGAGTATACAATATATTCCTAGTTTGTCTACCTCCTAGCTTCTCTTTTTATTATTTTTAAAGATTTTATTTATTTATTTTTATAGACAGAGATCACAAGTAGGCAGGGAGGCAGGCAGAGAGAGAGGAAGGGAAGCAGGCTCCCAGCTGAGCAGAAAGCCTAATGTGGGGCTCGAGCCCAGGACCCTGGGATCATGACCTGAGCCAAAGGCAGAGGCCTTAACCCACTGAGCCACTCAGGCCCCCCAACTCCTAGCTTCTTTCTTGCTTTGCAATGCAATCTAATCAAGCCACTCCTATGCTCAAAACCCTGCAATTATTTTTGGTTACTCTAAAATCAAAACATATACTATAGACTACAAAAACACTGTAAGGTTGGATATTATAGTCACAGTTTTGTTTTTTTTTTGTTTGTTTGTTTGTTTGTTTTAGTTTTATATTCTGTATAAGCTTATCCACAGGTTACAGTATTTCTCAATGCCCTAGTCACTCTGGCCTTCTTTCATATCTTTAAACATACAATTTTTCCTTGCCCTTTGGAGCATTTGACCACATAGTGTCCTCTATGTGGAATATCTCTTATTTCTCCATCTTGCTAACCTTAGGCCCATCCCTAGAGTCTAAGTTCAAGCATAAATTCTCCAGAAGAGTTTTTCTTGAGGCCCCAGAAATGCCCTGCGGTATATTCTCTTAGCATCCTGTGCTGCTTCACTGTAAACCATCCACTGTGTAATTTGATGTTTATATAAATAATTATTTGAATACTATCTCTCTCCTGTACTATGACTGTATCACTTTATGAGACCAATACCTTGCTGGGTTTTGTACACTTTTGTATTCTCATTTCTTAACACAATGGATTCAAATTTGATAGTCATATACTTGCTGGAATACTTGAGAAAACAACTAGTTTCAAGTTTCTCTTCCCCCATCTATAAATGAAGACATTGTTTTGTGGTTTTAAATACAAAATGTTAGTAATGCCCTCAGCACAATACCTAGCACATAATATACATTAATGATATTATTTTAATTATAGTCATGTTTGAAAACACTACCATGTTGTCTCTTGAGTATAGGCCATATTTCCTCCTTTAAACTGTAATTTTGTATGGTCCCTATGATAATTTGGGCAGAGAAAGACACCAACAAAGGAATACTTATTTATCACTATCTTTATAAGTAAGCCACTTACAGACTCCGCCATCACTATCACCATGACTTTTCCATCTTACCTGCTACAGTGAGTTTCCAAGCAGATAGAATATACAGTTTTATAAGTATTTCTGGAGCTAAAGAAAGGCATTCATGCATGGTAAGAGTGAAGGAAGTACTCAAGGAATATCAATAGGTCAACAAGACTATCATGTGACTGGGCCTGCCTATCATGTGACTAATGCCCTGTGTTCCCCTGAAAATAGTAATAAGTTCGAGGATGGTTGTGAGATCAGTACAGGCCAATGATAAATGAAACCTTTCCTTGAGATTTATGGGAAAGTATACTTGATTTCCTCCCCAAGGTTTGAAGTCAACAGCTTATAGGATCTGTTCATAGGACCTAGAATCTATACAGAAGAAAAACCAAAATATGGGGGGGAGGGGAATACCTAAGATTGGATTGCCTTGAAACAAGCTGTTCTGATGTCGCACTTTCCCCAGGATTGTTCAGCTACAAAAGACAATATATTTCCTTAAGAAATAGAAGATAATTAGAATTGGGTTTTCTGTCAATTGCAGTCCAAATAATCCTGAAAGATTCATGCCTTCAAAGAAAAGATGGAATTTAAGACAAATGTTAGACATTGTCAGTTATATAAAGGAAAGATGTCCAAGCAATGGGAAAATAGGTCCAACACAAAAAGACCTGGATAGGATTACGTGTTTGAACAAGTGCAAACAGAGGTTGATTCTTCAATGTAGAAGAAAAGAAAGTGTTCAGTCTGTGAGCATGCCTGCTTTCTGAGAGCCAGAATCCCTCATAGTTCCTGCCATGGACTTTGCCCATAGTCAACAAATGTTAGTTAAATTAATATACAAGTCAATTAATAGAAGTGTGAAAAGAAACACAGCAATGCCCAGAGGAAAGAATTCTAAGGGGAGGAAGGGGGAAAAACTAATTTGTTCCCACACTGTATTAAAAGATTGGAGAGAAAGACTGACTCTAAAAGCTATCTACTGGATAGTGTAAAAGTATTAGTGTCATAAAGCATGCAAATTAAAATTCTGCTGTAGACAGATAACATTGCATTAGCCATTCAGTGTTTATTCTGAGACTAACAATGATTCTAGTGCAAAGAATGGTAATTAATTGGTACTGCTAATTCTGTCACACCACCTTTTCCTCCTGTGTCCAGGGGCCCTGCTAGAATGTCAGCATCCCAGAGTGACAGGGGCACTTAAGCTGCCTGAAGACCGCCACCACTATCAGTAACATAAACAAGCATAAGACATTGACTGTTGAAATGCTGTTCTCTCCTCCTAGAATATTTTTCCTTCTCTTCACCTCATTTACTCATACCTACCTTGAGATTTCCACTCAAACATCATTTTCTTAGAGGAGCCTTCCCTGATAATGTCAAATCTTGCAAAAAAAAAAAAAATCTTGCTATATTTTGCTCACATAGCAATTTGTGTTTCTCATTCTTTGCATTATTCACAGTTGTAATTTTATCTGGTTAATAACCTGGATACATTTAAACTTTATCTCTAGGCAGTAACCTCTTTGAGAATAGGGAAAATATCATGCTTATTTACTTGCTTTTGTATCTCTCTTAATACTGTCTAACATGGTGCTTCACAGTGGGTGCTTATAGTTTGTTCAGTGAACTAGTTAACCTGTATTAACTTCCTTGGAAATTTCCTTTCTCCACATCTCTTCCTTTTAACCTTCTTGTCTCTCTCTCTATCTCTCTCTCTCTTTTCCCACAGATTTAGAACATTTCTAGTCATTCAAGATAAAGTTTTAGCAGAAGCAGAAAGAAAGAATGAACAGAACTTGACTTCTAAAGGAGAAAACAAAAAATAAATTGATGAATGAACAAATTTCAAAATGTGGTTCCTGCTGTGAAGAAAATCAGGTTGATGGTGTGGATGGTGATGTGAGGGGCTACTTCAGACAGTATGGTCAGGGAAGGCCTCCCAAATAAGTGACTTTTGAGCTGAAATTGAATTAGAAGGAAAAAATCACTATTGGTGAAGAGTCTAGAAAGTATGTAATTCAACCAGAGAAAGCATAGGTGGTCCTTATTATCTGTTTCTGTGCCCAGAGAGAGACAACTGGTGGGAAAAACAAAACATGCTATTCAGTAGGTAGTAAAAGTCCTGGATTCCATTCAGTTCTGAAACTTGACCCAGATCTTTAGCCTTTATGACTCGCAGTCTCTTCATCTATAAAATGTTGTCTCTGTCTCAAAAGTAAGGAGAATATTATTGCTTTTACATCTTTTCTGACTTTGATGTGCTTAGTGTCTACTGTATCTATACACTGGGTGCTTTGGGAGGCACCAGTATTTTGAGTTGATTTGATCTTTAGTCCTCCAAGATTTGGCCCAGTTTTTTCTTGTTAAATTTCCTATCCTGTCATTTCCCTCAAGACACCCTGTGCACCAAACGAAAGCCTTGTTTCCTCTACATACCATACATGTCCCTGCATTTATTGCCTTTGCTATCTGAATAGAATGCTCTTTCTCTCATTTCTGGAAATGAAGGTCTTCTCTACTTTGACAAAACACTTTAGGACATGATCAAGAAGTCTTCCCAGATCTTACTAGTGACATGTAACCTCTTACTTTTTAGACCTCCCTTGATGCTTGTGCCTTTCTCCCAGCACTTTCAGCATGCCTACCCCAATGCAGAATTATGTGAACTGAAGTTCTGTCTGTTTTGTTTTGTTTTATAGTTTTGTTTTTTGTTTGTTTTTTTTTGTTGTTGTTGTTATATACAACGAATGAATCATTGAACGCTACATCAAAAACTAATGATGTACTCCCTGCTGGCTAACTGAAGGTTTCTGTTCTAATTGACTCTGAGTGCCTTAAAATCAGCGGTCCCCTGCCCTATCACCTTACACAGAACAGATACCAAATCACAAGGTAAAAATGGAGCCTTGTGTTGGAAGACTTGTGGGAAAAGAGCAAATTAACAAGAATTGACCAATGGGTTTCTTCCTTAATTTCATTCTTTTTACTATTGTAGTTGACATACAACATTATATTAATTTCAGTTGTACAATATAGTGATTTGATGATCCCTATAAATTATTCAGGGCTTATTATGAGAAGTGTGGTCACCATCTGTCACCATACAGTGTTATTACAACATTATTGATGATATTCCCTATGCTGTAATTTTCATCTTATGACTTATTTTATAACTGGAAGTTCATACCTCCTAATCTCCTTTATTTCACCTGCCCCCCACCCAACCTCCCTTCTGGTAAACACCTGCATTTAGAAGTCTGGTTTTTGAAGGCTTTTTGTTGTTGTTGTTGTTTTGTTTTGTTTTGATTTTTGCTTCCACATATAAGTTAAATCATATGGTATTTGTCTTTCCCTGCTTGACTTATTTCATCTGGCACAATACACTCTAGGTCCATCCATGTTGTCACAAATAGGTTTCTTGAATGACTAGCTATGACTAATTGACAGCAGGATTTATTTTCAATTAATAACATCTTCCCTGGGTATGGAAGAAAAGAGTAGCAATACATATTCTATGATTTTGCCATCTGTGATTTAAGTTATAGAGGTTTGCCCAGATGAGAGGTAAGGAGCAAAACAGACATCCAAGGGGCACCTGGGTGGCTCAGTGGGTTAAGGCCTCTGCCTTCAGCTCGGGTCATGATCCCAGGGTCCTGGGATCAAGCCCCGCATCAGGCTCTCTGCTTGGCGGGGAGCCTGCTTCCTCCTCTCTCTTTGCCTGTCTCTCTGCCTGCTTGTGATCTCTGTCAAATAAATAAATAAATAAATCTTAAAAAAAAAACAAAAACAAAAACCAGACACCCAACATCTTGAATGTGAAGCAAAGACTACTCTGCTTATTACCTAGTTAATAAGAGACTTCCTGGTAATATCAGTGGCTTTGAATTTTTGCATGGCAAACAGAATGCCATACTTATGACTGCAACCTCCCACCAAAGTTTTGTTGATACTATTGATTGGCAAGTTCTAATTCTTGTAACCATCATTCAATTCAAATTAACCTGTTTTGAGGACTTTGCATGTATAGGGCATTGTGCTATTTCTTGGTGGCAAAAGTATTTTTTTTCTTTCTTTCAAATTGTCATTTCTGATCATGGTTGTGCCTGTGACAGCAATGGAACCACTGCATTCTTTACCAAAAAGTAGTCTTTAAAGTATATAAATTGGTTGGTGGTTGTACAAAGACCTTCTTCTTTCCAGCTGTGAAAATTAAGCCATTAGAGAAAGTGAATCGCATCTTTGCCTCCTAGTAAAAGCAGATGTCCTCAAGATGGAATTACAACTATGCCAGCTTATATGCAGTATCCCTTCCCTTGAAAAGCCTTTGGACTTCTCTTATTTCATCTACTTCTATAACCAATACATTATGAGGAAGAACAGACAAAGTCTAGTCATATTACAGAGAAGGAAATTTAGACATACTGCTGTCTGGGTTTTCACCCAGGATCTTTCTCCAAGGAAGTATCAGGCTGAAATTAGATCCCAGATAACCTGTTCCTTGTTATTTTTCCTTCTACATAAAATGATGTAAACCTGTATCTTTGATGTTCTCATTTCAGAGGTTGATTAGATAAACTCTTTGTAGCATCTTTTGAAAAGGAAAAAATATTGAGGGAGTAACAGAGATGTAAGAAAGATAAGTGATGGGAAACAGTGGGGCACCAAGGAGGATCAAAGGAATACAAGAAATGAATACTGTAGTAAGGCCTGATGCTCATGAGAGATGCCAGGTAACATACTAGTATGTCATAGATAGAAGGACAGAAGCTGTGTTGTAGATTGCTAGAAACATACCAACAGCCCATTGTTAGACTCATTTACTTCTCTCTAGAAATACACCTTTCACTAAATTTTTAAATTCAATATCTTATTTTGAGATAATGATATATTTTGATAATAGATTAACAATCAGTTTTTTAAAGTAATACAGAAATATTTTATGCACTATTTACTCAGTTTGCCCTAATGGTAACACCTTGGGAAGATGGATAGTAGAATATCACAAACTGAATATTGACATTTATACATTCAAGATACAGAATATGTCTGCCATTTCAAGGATCATGTTACCCTTTTATAGCCCATTTCCTACTTGATTTCCATTGTCCCATCTTTAACCCCTGAATCCACCAATTTGTGGTCCATTTCTGTAATTTTTCATTATAAGAGTTCTATATGAGTGCAGTCACACTGTATGTTACACATTGGGACTGATGTTTTTCACTCAGAATAAATTTCTAAAGATTCATTTCGGTTGTCACATGGTCACATAAATCAATAGTACCCTTTACTTTTTTTTTTTCTTTTTTTCTGTTGAGTAGTATTCCAAAATATGGTTATATCACAGTTTAATCACTTACCTGGATCCTGATAAGCATTTGGTTTCACTTTTTTTTTTTTTAATCTTAGCCATTCTGCTAGGTGTTTGGTGATGTTTCATCATGAATTTAATTTGCATTTCCTGAAAGGCAGATGATACTGAACATTTTTTCATATGCTTGTCATCTGCTTATACTCCTCTGTGAAATGTCTATTCATATATTTTGTCCATTTTCTAATTTGATCTTTAATGTTACACTCAAGTTTTTTCTATTTTATAGATAGTAGTCATTTGCCAGATATAAGTTTTATAAATACTTTCTCCTACTCTGTATCATGCCTTTTCATCTCTTAACACAGTCTTTCATGAGCAAAAATCTTTAATATTAATGAAATCCAATTTCTCATTTTTTTTAATGGCTCATGCTTTTGGTGTCAAGTCAAAAGTCCTTGCCTAGACCTAGATCCTAAAAATTTTATCTTGCATTTTTATCTTGCATGTTTTAGCTTTATGTTTTATATTTAAGTCTATGATTCATTTTGACTTAATTCTTTTTATACAGTATGAGATGTAGGTTGATATTCTTTTTTTTTTCTTTTGGCCTGTATATGTCCAATTTTTCTAGCACTGTTTTTAAAAAACAAAACAAAACAAAAACCCCTCTTACTTCTGTCTAATTTCCTTTGTACCATTATAAAAAATGAGTTGGATTCATTTTATTTATTTTGGGTTTTTAAAATCTCTCAGTAATACTCTGTAGTTGTCTTTGTAGATGTCTGTCATTACATTTTCAGGTATCTTATGTTTGTGTATTACTTGAAATGGTACATCACCAAAGACGTTGTTTATTGCTTATCTATAAAAATGTGACTAATTTTGAAATATTAGCATCATATTCTCCCACCTGAGGACTCATATTAATCTTAAAAATGTATTTTTAGGATTAATTTTTTTATAATTTCTTATTATATTTTAAAATATTTTCTTATTAAATAATGTTATCAGCAAAAAAAATGAGTTGGGCATATTTGTGTACATCTGTTTCTGGGCTCTCTTTTTCATTGATCCTTGTATCTATATATCCACTGATGATACATGATCTTCATTACTGAGGCTATATATTAAAACTTGAAAAAGTAGGCTGATTCTTCCCACATTATTCTTCTTTTCAAAATGGTGTTACCTCTTCTAGTTCCTTTGAATTTCCATATAATTATTTTAGAAAAATTTCTCTATATCTACAAAAAATCTTGCTGGGATTTTGACAGGAATTACATTATACCTATATATCAATTTGAAGAGAATTGACATCTTTCACTGTCTTTAGTCTTTTAATGCATGAACACTGTACATGTGTTTATTAGGCATACTGTGATTTCCTTAATAATCAGTTTTTATTTTTCAGCATGCAACTCTATACATCTAAGTATTTTGAGCTATTAGAGATCATTTTTTCAAATTTTGATGTCCATGTGCTAATTGGTAGTAGATGGAAATGCAGCTGATATTTATCTTAAACCCTTTGACCTTGTTGGACCTACTTACATGTTCTAGGTTTGGGGGGAGTGGGGTTTGATGGATTCTTTGAAATTATCTTTATAGGCAATCATGTCACCTATAAATATTGACAGTTTCATTTCTTCCTTTCTTATCTATATGTCCTTTATTTCCTTTCCTTTCCTTGCACTGGGTGGAACTTCCAGTGTTACATTGAATTAGTGTGGTGAGAACAAATGTCCCTACCTGTTCCTGAACTGGGGGGGAAAAAGCATTCATTCAGTCTTTTATCACTAAGAGATGCATTAGCGGTAGGTTTTGCTTTGTTTTGGTTTTTTGTAGAGATCTTTATCAAGTTGAGGAAAATCCCTTGTATTCTTGTGTTTCTGAGAGATTGCTATTTTTTTAAATCATGAATGGATACTGAATTTTGTCAAATGATTTTTTCTGGATTGATACAATTGTATATTTTCCATCTTTAACTTGTTAATATGGTTGGTTTCATTGATAGATTTTTAAAGTTTTTATTTAAATTCCAGTTAGTTAGCATACAGTGTGGTATTAATTTCAGAGGTACAGTATAATGATTCAACTAGTGCTCATCACAGCAGGAGCATTCCTTAATCCCCATCACCTATTTAACCCATTCCCCCATCTACATCCCCTCTGGTAAACATCTCTATAGTTAAGACTCTGCTTCTTGGTATGCCTCTCTCTCTCTTTTTACCATTGCTCCTTTGTCTTGTTTCTTAAATTCCACATGAGTGTAATCATATTTAATTTCTTCTCTGATTGACTTACTTTGCTTGGCATAATATTCTCTGACTTACTTTGCTTAGTATAATATTCCCTAGCTCCATCCATGTTTTTGCAAATGGCATGATTTCATTCTCTTTTATGGCTGAATAATATTCCATTTTGTATATATAAATATATAAATATTGTAAATATTTATAATATATAATTTATATAATAAATCTATAAATATTGTAATATATAACATATATATATATATTACAATGTACATAATGTGTGTGTATGTGTGTGTGTGTGTGTATCTTTATCCATTCATCCATTGATGGGAAATTGGGGGCTGTTCTCATAGTTTGGCAATTATAGATAATGTTGCTATAAACATTGAGGTGTGTGTATCCCTTTGAATTAGTATTTTGTATTCCTTGGGTAAATACCTAGTAATGCAATTGCTGGATCATAGGGTAGTTCTATTTTTAACTTTTTGAGAAACATCTACTGTTTTCCAGAGTGACTGCACTAGTTTGCATCCTCACCAGCAGTGCAAGAGGGTTCCCCTTTCTCCCCATCCTCACCAATACCTGTTGTTCCCTGTGCTATTGATTTTTCTATTCTGACAGTTATTAGGTGATATTTCATTGTAGTTCTGACTTACATTCCTTGATGATAAGTAATGACGAACATGTTTTCATGTATGTTTTGGCTATCTGTATGTCTTCTGGAAAAATGTCTTTTTATGTCTTCTGTCCTTTTTTAAATTGAATTATTTGTTTTGGGCATGTTGAATTTTATAAGTTTATATATTTTGGATACTAACCCTTTATCATTTGCAAATAACTTCTCCCATACTTTTGGTTGCTTTTTAGTCTTACTGATTGTTTCCTTTGCTGTGCAGAAGGCTTTTATTTTGATCTAGTCTGATAGTGTTTTTTAAAAATTTTCCCCCTTGCCTCGGGAGACATATCCAGAAACAAGCTGATACAGCTTATATCAGATAAATTATTGCTTGTGCTTTCGAAATTCAAGGACTTTTATGATTTCAAATCTCACATTTATATCTTTAAACCATGTTGGACTTATTTTTGTGTATGGTAAAAGAGAATGATACAGTTTCATTCTTTTGCATGCTGCTGTCCAGTTTTTCCAACATCCGTTGTTGAAGACACTGTCTTTTTGCCATTGGATATTCTTTCCTGCCTTGTCAAAGATTAGTTGGCCATATAGTTGTGGGTTCATTTCTGGATTTTCTGTTCTGTTCTATTGATCTATGTGTGTGTTTTCATGCTAGTACCATATTCTTTTGATTACTACAGCTTTGTAATATAACTTGAAGTTTGAAAGTGTGATTCTTCTGGATTTGCTTTTCTTTTTCAAGGTTGCTTTGGCTATTCAGGGTCTTTTTTGTTTCCATACAAATATTAGGA
Organism: Taxidea taxus jeffersonii; assembly: GCA_003697995.1. Taxonomy (NCBI): domain Eukaryota; kingdom Metazoa; phylum Chordata; class Mammalia; order Carnivora; family Mustelidae; genus Taxidea; species Taxidea taxus. Next base: position 28,975 of record ML106173.1, read on the forward strand.
ATGTTTATTCTAGCCCTGTGAGAAATACTGTTGGTGTTTTGATAGGGATTGCACTGAATAGGTAGATTGCTTTAGGGAGTATAGACATTTTAACAATATTTATTCTTCCAATTCATGATCATGAAAGTCTTTCTTTGTGTCCTCTTCAATTTTTTTCTTCAGTGTTTAATAGTTAGTTTTCAGAGTGCATGTCTTTCACTTCTTTGGTTAGGTTTATTTCTAGGTATTTTGTTATTTTGGGTACAATTATAAATGGGATTGATACCTTAATTTCTCTTTTGGCTGCTTCATTATTGGTATATAGAAATGTAACAGATTTCCATATGTTAATTTTGTATCTGGTGATTTTACTGAATTCATTTATAACTTCTAGCAATTTTTTGGTGGAGCCTTTTGGGTTTTCTATATATAAAATCATATCATCTGCAAATAGTGAAAGTTTTACTACTGTTTTTGCTGATTTGGATGCCTTTTATCTCTTTTTCTTGTTCAATTGCTGTGGCTAGCCCTTCTAGACCTATGTTAAATAGAAGTGGTGAGAGTGGACATCCTTGTCTTGTTCCTGACTTTAGAGGAAAGCTCTCAGTTTTTCCACATTCAGGATGATATTGCCTATGCATTTTTCATATATGGCCTTTATTATGTTGAGGTATGTTCCCTCTAAACAGTTCTCTTTTTTAAAGGTATCTTTGTGTGGTTTTGATATCAGGGTAATGGTGGCCTCATAGAATGAATTTGCAAAATTTCCTTCCTTTTCTATTTATTGGAATAGTTTGAGAAGAATGGGTATTCAGTTTTCTTTAAGTGTTTGGCACAATTTGCTTATGAAGCCATCTAGTCCTGGACTTGTGTTTGTTGGAAGTTTTTTGATTACTGATTCAATTTCTCTGCTGGTTTCAGTCTGTTCAGATTTTCTACTCCTGCTTTAGTTTTTGTAATTTATATATTTCTAGGAATTTGTCCATTTCTTTCAGGTTGTCCAATTTTTTGGCATATAGTTTTTCATAATGTTCTCTTACAATTGTTTGTATTTCTGGAGTGTTGGTTGTTATTTCCCTTCTCTCATTTGTGATTTTACTTATATGGATCCTGTCTCGTTTCTTTTTGATAAGTCTTGCTAGAGGTTTATCAATTTTATTAACTTTTTCAAAGAACCAGTCCTGGTTTCATTGATCTATTCTATTGTTTTTATAATTTCTGTATCAGTTGTTTCTGCTCTAATATTTATTATAATTTCCTTCCCTCTGTTGGTTTGGGGTTTGATTTGTTCTTTTTCTAGCTCCTTTAGGTGTAAGGTTAGGTTGTCTGGTTTTCTTGCTTCTTGTTGTAGGCCCGTATTGCTACATACTTCCCTTGTAAAGCCACTTTTGCTGCATCCCAAAAGTTTTGGGCCATTGTGTTTTCATTTTCATTTATTTCCGTGTATTTTTTTTTATTTCTTCTTTTATTTCCTGGTTGACCCATTCATTGTTTAGTAGCATGTTATTTAAACTCCATGTATTTATGGTCTTTCCAGATTTTTACTTATCTTTGGCTTCTAGTTTCACAGTGTGGTGGTCAGAAAAGGTATATGGTATGATTTCAATTTTCGTGAATTTGTTGAGGCCTGTTTTGTGCCCTAATATGTGATCTGCTTTGGAGAATGTTCTATGTGTACTTGAAAAGAATGTGTATTCTGCTGCTTTAGGATGAAATGATCTTAATATATCTGTAAGTCCATCCGGCCCACTGTGTCATTCAGTGCCCTTGTTTCCTTGTTAATTTTCTTTTTAAATGATTTGTCCATTGATGTATGTAGGATATTAAAGTCCTCTACTATTATTGTATCATTACCGATTAGTTTCTTTATATTTGTTATTAATTATTTTATGTATTTGGGTGCTCTCATGTTGGGTGTAGAAGTATTTAAAATTCTTAGATCTTCATGTTGGATTGTCCCTTATGTTATTATATAGTGTCCTCCTTTTTCTCTTGTTACAGGCTTTGTTTTAAAGTCTGTTTGCCTGATATAAGTATTGCTACTCTGGTTTTCTCTTGACATCTATTTCCATGATAAGTGTTTCTCCATCCCCTCATTTTCAATCTGCAGGTGACTTTAGATCTAAAATCAGTCTCTTGTAGGCATCATTTAGATGGATCTTGTTTTTTTTTTTAATCTATTCTGCCATCTTATATATTTTGATTTGATAATTTAGTCCATTTATATTCAAAGTAATTATTGATAGATATGTATTTATTGCCCATTTTATTACTTGTTTTGTGGTTGTTTCTGGAGATTTTCTCTGATGCTTTCTTGTTTTTCTCTTTCATGTTTTGCTGATTTCTTTGGTGATATATTGGGATTTCTTTCTTACTATTCTTTGCATGTTTATTAGTAGCTTTTGATTTGTGGTTACCATTAGGTTTGCATATAATATCTTCTGCATAAAACAGTCTCTATTAAGTTGATGGCCATTTAAGTTTGAACCCATTTTTACTGCTTTCCTCCCCATGTTTTAGGTATATGGTGTCATATTTTACATCCTTTTATTTTGCAAATTCTTATTTTTAACAGAAAAACTTATCTTTATTACTTTTGTGTTTTTATTTTAATCTTTGATCTTTCTTTTCCAAGGAAAGTGTCCCCTTTAATATTTCTTGCAGAGCTGGTTTAGTAGTCACAAAGCCCTTTATTTTTCATTTGCTGGGAAACTTTTTATCTCTCCTTCAATTCTGAATGGTAGCCTTGCTGGATAGAGTATTCTTAGCTGCAGATTTTTCCCATTCAGCACATTGAATATATCATAACATTCCCTTCTGGCTTGCCAGCTTTTGTTTGAGAAATCTCCAGCTAGCCTTATAGGTTTTCCCTTATAATTTAAGGACTACTTTTGTTTTGCTGCTTTTAAGATTTTTTTTTTCTTGATCACTATATTTCACAAACTTAATTATAGTATGTCTTGGTGTTGATCTGCTTTTGTTGATTTTGATGGGAATTCTCTGTGCATCCTTGATCTGGATGTCTGTTTCCTCCCTCCAGATTAGAAAGATTTTTCAGCTATTATTTTTTCAAGTGAATTTTATGTGCCCTTTTCTCTCTCTTCTTCTTTTGGGATACCTGTAATACAAATGTTACTATATTTGATGAAGTCTCTGAGTTCCCTGAGTCTATCCTTGTTTTGTGTAATTCTTTCTCTTGGTCAGCTTCTTTGCTTTCCATTACTTTGTCTTCTGTGTATTAATTCATTCCTCTGTTTCTATTGCCTCAAGTATGTTTCTAATCTCATTTATTGCACTCTTCATCTCTGATTGATTCTTTTTTAACTGTTTTATCTCTCTGATAAGGATCTCACTGATGTCTTCCATTCTTTTCTCAAGCCCGGTGAGTATCCTGACAATCACTGCTTTAAAGTCTGCATAGGGCATGTTACTTTTATCAGTTTCACTTAGATCTCTGGCTGTGATCTTATCTTGTTCTTTCATTTAGGATAAATTCCTCTGTCTTCTGATTTTGTATAAGTCTCTGCCTGCCTCTCTGTGTTAGAAAGGCCAGTCATGTTGCCTGCTCTTGAATGAAATGAACTTGTGAAGAAGAGGTCATGTAGTTCCCAAGATCTGGTGCTTCAGGGAGTGTCTTCAGTGTGTGCTGCATGCACTATGCTGTTGTATTCTGGCTGCTTTATCCTTCAAGCCATTCATCTGTGGAGATCCTCCTTGCCTGCTGTGGGCAGTGTTTGTTCCCTGGCCTGAAGGTGGTAAATTTAAACTAGGTCTGTTATAGCCTGTTTGTGAAATGAGACCTGTCACTGCCTCCACCAGAACCAAAGCCCTGCAGAACTCTCTGGTTGGGAGACATAGTGTGGGCAAGGGCTTGTGTTGGTCTTCTAGAGGAGGGCCTGCTACAGTGGCATGAGACAATTGTGGCTGAGAAAGACAGTTCCATCATAGCATAGGGGTGTGGGGCTTGGTGTAAGCAAGTTCTGTAGCCAGTGTTTGTATTATGTTGCTTTCTTCAGGTGACTGTATTTATGTTGAGAGATAGAGGAGGGAAATGGCCCCATCCAGCTCCTTGATTCCTGGAGAGGTGTCTCTGTGAATGGTTCCTCTCAGAGACATGGTTCCAAGAAGAGAGAATAATCTTCCCATTGTGCAACCCAGGTACTCTTCAGTTTGCTATTTCCATGATGTCTGCTCCCAGGTTGTTTGCCTGCCTTCTCTGCAGGCATAGTGCAATGTCCTCTAGGCTATATCCCAGCCCAACCTCTTGACCTTCAAAACTCCAGGCTTTAAGCCCCACTGGTTGCAACTCATGAAATTCAGCCCCTCTTACTTTCCAAGCTAATTACTGTGGGGCAACATTTTCCTTGTGCATTCCCCTGTGTGCTCCTTTCTTCCCCACTCTCCTTCTCTCCCTCCCTTCTCCACAATCATACCTCCCTGCCCTTTGCAGCACCTGTGATATATTTCTCCCCTAAACTGCATCTCTGCTCTTCCTCCCTTCTTCAATGTGGCCCCTTCTCTACCTTAGTTGTGGAGTTTATTCTACCAGTCTTGAGGTTGATTTCTGGAGTATTTAGGATTATTTGATAGTTTATTAGTTGTATTTGTGGGACAGGGTGAGCCTAGGGTCTTCTTACTTTACTGCCAACTTCCTCTAAACTCACTTTAATAGATTTTTGAATATTGGACCAGCATTGCATCCTTCTGATACACTCATTTGACCATGGTGTATAATTCTTTTTATGTATCATTGAATTTGTTGCTAATTATGATAATAATTTTTGTGCCCATATTCATGAAAAATATTGGTCTATATTTTCTTTCTTTATACTGTCATTGTCCCATTTGGTATCAAGGTAATAGTAGCTTCATAAAGGAATTGAAAGTGTTTCCTTCTCTTCCATTCTAGAAGAGGTTGTGTAGAATTGGTATTCTTTTTTTTTTTTTTTTTTTAATTTAGTAGAATTCTCCAAGATGATCTGAGCCTGGAGATTACTTCACTGTGAGTTTTTAAACTATGAATTCAATTTCCTTGATAGTTACAAGGCTATTCAAAGTCTTTATTTCATATTGACAGTATTATGGTAGCTTCAAGGAATTGATCTATTTCATCCAAGTTCTCAAAATTATATGTCTAGAGCATTCACTTGTCTTTTATGTCTGCATGGTTTGTAATAATATCCTCTGCATCATACTGATATTAGGAATTTGTGTATGTTCTCTGTTTTTGTGTTTGTGAATCTTGCTAGAGGTTTGTCAATTTTGCTGATCTTTTCCAAGAGCTAGCTCTTTATATCATGGATTTTTCTCTATTTTTTTTTCTAATTTTCATTCTCCTTGACTCTACCCTCATTGCCTTCTTTTTGCTTATTTAGGCTTTAATTTGTGCTTCTTTCTTCTAGGTTTTGAGGTGGGAACTTTAACTATTGATGTGAAAGTTTTCCTCTTTTCTAATGTGTGGATTTATTGCTGTAAGTTTTCCTTGCTGCACTGCTTTAGCTGTGTCAGATGGATTTTAATATGTTGTGTGTATTTATTTAAGACTTTACTTTTTTTCTTTCTAGACCAGTTTTTGGTTCATTGAGAGGAAGGTACAGAGATTTCCTAATAGTCTCCCTCATTATTAATGTCCTCTACCAGAGTGGAGTATAACATTTGTTACAATTGATGACCCTGCACTGACATGTTACAATCATCCAAAGACTATTTGGATTACAGTTCATTTGTGGCATTTTACATTCTATGTGTTTTGACAAATGAATTATAGATATCCACCCTTGTAATATCCTATGAAATAGTTTCACAGACCAAAAAATCTTCTGTGCTATGCCTATTTTTCCCATTATCCCCTGTCACTGGACACCACTGGTCTATTTACTGTCTTCATGATTTTCCCTTTTCCATAATATCATATAGTTGGAATTATCCATATGTAGCCTTTTCATATTGGCTTCTTTCACTCAGTAATATACATTTAAATGTCCTCCATGTTTTTTCATGGTTTGATAGCTCCTTTCTCTTTAGTGCTGAATACTATTTCATTTTCTGGTTGTACCATTTATTCACCTACTGAAGGACATCTTGGTTGCTTCCAAGCTCTGGCAACTATTAATATAAAGCTGCTGTAACATCTCTATATAGTTTTTTTGTGTGGAGGTAAGTTTTCAACTTCTTTGGATAAATACCAAAGAATATGATTATTAGACTGTATGATAAAAGTATGTTTAGTTTTCTAAGAAACGACTAGTCTTCCAAAGTAGCTGTAATGTTTCACATTCCCACCAGCAATGAATTAGAGTTCCTTTTGTTCCTCATCCTCTCCAGCATTTGATTTATTCAGTGTTTTGGATATTGATGATCCTAACAGGTGTGAATAATATCTCATTGTTATTTTAATTAGTATTTTCCTGATGACATATAATGTGAGGCATCTTTTCTTTTTTTTTTTTGACAAATGAGAAGAGCTTTATTCTGTGATCATGCATGCCACGTTAAATCAGTCCAAAGGCAGAAAGTATCATCTGAAACATTTAATCCATTCCCATAGTAATGAAGAACCATCAGTTATACTTTATTTCTCAATGTTTTTTTTATTTAATCTTTTTTTATTTAAACATATAATGTAACCCCAACCACCTTCTTCCAACCCCTCTCCCCCCGCCCACCCCCCTCAGTTTGTTTTATGACATTAAGAGTCTCTTTTGGTTTGTCTCGTGAGGCATCTTTTCAAATGCTTATTTGCCATCTGTGTATCTTCTTTGATAAAATATGTTGTATTTTTTATTTTCATTGAGTTTAATAAATTTTCCTTCTCTTGTGACTTCCTTTTCGACACATGGTTATTTTAGTAGTATGTTGCTTAGTTTCCACATGTTTGGAAATGTTGCTGTTCTGTTTCATTATTGATTTATAGTTTGATTCCATTGTAGTCAGAGAAAACACTGTAATTGCAATTGTTTTTAGGAGGCTGATGACATGAATGTTAAATATTTTGCTATAAACATGAAAGTCCCCAAGGCTCTATTTGTTTTATCTGTTTTCTCTGTTTTCCAGATTGGGTAATTTCTTTTGTTCTTTCTTGCAGATCACTGATTCTTTCTTCTTTCCCCTACATTTTCTTTTGAACCCATTCAGTGTCTTTCTTTTGATTACACTATGTGAAGTTCTCCTTATATTTTGATATTTTTGTAAAATGTCTTTATTGTGATTATATTTTCATTTGTTTCAAGTGTGTTCTTAATTACTTGGTAAAACATTTTTTTTGATGCCTGCTCTAAAACCTCTTTCAGACAAAACTTCACCATAAAAACAAAAGTAGAGGCAAACACATATCTACTGCAAAAGGTCCTGCTCAAATCTTTCATGAATAAAGGAAATAAAACCTTTGTCAAATAAGTCTAGCCTCTGTTATCTCAACATTAGTATCTATTAGTTATCTCTTTTATTCAGTTTGAGGTCTTCCCGGTTCTTGGTGTGGTGAATGATTTTTAATCGAAACCTGAATATTTGGGGAATTATGTTGTACATCTTTGGACCTTACTTACACCTTCTGTTTTAGCTGATTTTTCTGACAACAGTCTGGTGGGGCACATGAGGGAGCATTCTATGTCATTATTGTCAGGTACTAGCAGAAGTCCTGGTTTCCCACTTGACTTTCACATATACTTTCATTTACACCTCAGGGTGGAGTTTCTCATTACTGCTAGGCATTGCTGGGACTTCTAGTTCCCAGAAGACCTCCCTGTCTGAAAGAAGTAAGAATCCCCTTTACTGCTCCTCAGTGTCCCCACTCACTCAATGGTGGAGGTGTGGCCCTTTTACCATTGGGTACTATGGAAGTCCAGACTTTCCATTAGGTCTCCTATTATACCACTCACAGGAAATGTGTCTCTTTACTGCTGTGTTGGGGTGTAGTCCAGGCTCCCCATGTGATTTCCTCTGACAATGTCAGAGAATGGAGGTTGTTACTTCCCAGCATAGATTAAAATCCTGTACCCACATTTGGCCTTCTCAGACACCATCCTGGCAGAGTTGGGTAAGGTTGGGCTCCTTATTAAACCCTGGTAAGAGTGGAACTGTAGGCTCCTCACTTAGTCTTTGCTGGTGTGAATATAGGCAAGGCCATATATTATTCTGTGGTATTTGGCTGTTGTAGAACAATTATTGGCTAAAAGTTTTCTGCTGTATCAAGCTACCCCTTTTCCTTTTTTCTTTCTTTCTTTTTTTTTTTTTTAAGATTTATTTATTTATTTATTTGACAGACAGAGATCACAAGTAGGCAGAGAGGCAAGGCAGAGAGAGAGGAGGAAACAGGCTCCCTGCGGAGCAGAGAACAGGACCAGGACGCGGGGCTTGATCCCAGGATCCTGGGACCATGACCTGAGCTGAAGGCAGAGGCTTTAACCCACTGAGCCACCCAGGCGCCCCTACCCCTTTTCCTTTAACAGACTTTTATTCTATCTTTATTATTGTTATGCCCACTGGCATTTCTCAATTACTGGCATCTTAGGATATGTAAGGCAACAAGAAACCAGGAGAATTCATTGTTCAGGGCATTGTTCAATAAAGTGGCACTCGTTAGTCTGTCACCTTCTCCTTACCTTTCAGAATTGTCTTATGGTTGTATTATATGTAATGTCCAGGGTTTTTATTTGTATTTAGCAGGATAAATAGGGGAAAGTATATCTATTCTGTCCTTCCAAGAGCGAAGTCTACTATCCTACTTTTTTTTTTTAAGATTTTATTTATTTATTTGACAGACAAGTAGGCAGAGAGGCAGGCAGAGAGAGAGAGAGAGGAGGAGGCAGGCTCCCTGCTGAGCAGAGAGCCCAATGCGGGGCTCGATTCCAGGACCCTGGGATCATGACCTGAGCCGAAGGCAGAGGCTTTAACCCACTGAGCCACCCAGGTGCCCCTACTATCCTACTTTTAATAATAGACGTGTGCTTAGAAGCATACCTGATGTCAAACGGTTTATATAGACAGACATTTTTTTAATATGTATAGAAAACTTGAGGTTTCAGAGAAATGAACAAAAGGCCAGAGAAGAAAAAGATAATCCAGTTTTCAGTGACTGGCAGGTAATCAGATATAATTGTAATGTAAGGGGTGCATAGTAAGGACTAAGGAGAAACAGCTGGAGATCAGGATCTTGAGCAGTTTGGATTTCTTCTGTGCCCGTGGGGAGCCATTGAAGCCTATTGCTCAGGTCAGAGCATGGCTCAAGGGCACTTTCAGGGTAGTACCCCTTAACATCCTCACTGGAGCTAGATGAGCTAGGGACAGGTAGATATTTCCTAGAGGGGCAGGTAGGGACAGAAATATCACACTTAATGGATTACATGGGTCACTGAAGCTCCTAACAACTGGAATATGGTTGTACATGGTCAAAATGGAGTTTGTCTGAGACTGGTTTGTGTGCCGGACAAAAAATGCCCACAGCGATTTACGCAAAAGCTAGCAATACCCTTCTGCTTATTTCCATGTATACCTGTGATCTCTACAGTTTATTTCATAATGATAAATTATGCAATTAGACTTCCGTCACTATAGATATAAACACTGCAGAAAAACTGATTGCGGTTTTGTATTCCCTTGGTGCATTTGCAGAATCAATTATGCCATATTTTCAATATGACAAACTACTGGAGAGATTGCACATGATTTCTTTTTTCTTCTTCATCATTCTATTGTAATTTGACAAGTAATTATCACTCCAGGCAAGACATACTGTTCCTGAGAAGAACCATTTGGGGAAACTGGAGACCAGAGTGAGAAGTCCTTTTTCAGGTTCTCTTTTACTCTGCTGTCCTTTAAACTATGTCTCAGTCACCTCCTTGGTCACCTGCAGATTGAGCAGTGTGGATTATTTTGTTGTGGAGACTAAGCTGTGAACCAAGTCAAAAACTTAGAACTGAGATTTTCTTCTAAATCTTAAATATGTTTTTATAACATGTTTACCCTTTGCTTTGAATCATTTTTAAATGAAATCTCACTTGAACCTCAATGAAGAAGATTAGTGTGTGCTCTGGCTGAAATAGCTATGTTCCTGGATGTCTGCCTGCCTCTGATACTTTCTTCTTCTATTGAGGGAACCCCAGAGACAGTTCTTGAGAAATTTAGGTCTGGTTGGAAACCTTACAGTTCTATGTGACTCGGTTCCATTCTCTGGTATTACAGATGGAAAGGCCCATTTATTCATTTGTTCCAGAAGTATTTATTGATTACCTACACCATTAATCACTGTGCTAAGAACTGTGAGAGTAACAAAATATAAGTAAGGGATTCAAAAGGACTATTGATCCTTAGTCTGCAACCCTGCCTAGAAAAACACACCCCTTTTAGTAACCATACTAACTATACACATATCGGGGCACTGCTTCTGCCCAATATTTGCCCTTCCCTCTCCCACTTAGGTGGGTGGTGACCTCCTGTTCTCTACTTTCCCAGTAAGTCAAGGTAAAATATGTTTACCATATTCCTTTAAGCAAACTTAGTTGTACCCTAATAGTAATTAAAGGAGGAATTTCTTCCAGGAAAGCATGAGTAAAGTCCTGTTTATAAAACATGATTGTGTCCTTCACACCATTGCAACGGTGTGTACTTTCTGGGCCCAACAGTTGATAAGGGGTTTCTGCTATCTCCAGCCTTCTCTTATTCTAGACATTTGTTTCCTTTGAAGAAAGAAAAACTTATCTAATCCACAAACTATATTTTTTGTCTCATCTGTCTAGTTTGGAAAAGAATAGAAGTAGGGTTCTCAGAATTAGGAAAAAATTCAGAATACCCAGTTATATATTTTTTAAGAAGATTGAGGTATAATTGACATTTACCATTACATTACTTTCAAGAGTACAACATAATGATGCAGTATTTGTTTATATTGCAAAATGATCCCCACCAAAAGTCTAGGTAAGCTCTTTTACCATATATAGTTAATTTTTTTTCTTGTAATAAGAACTTCTAAGAGCTACTCACTTAGCAATGTTCAAACAAGGAATACAGTATTATTTATTTTTTATCTGGTTAAAATTTAAATTTGAATTAAAGATGAACAACAAATACTCTTTAAATTGTATGGTACATACTAAAAACATTTAAAATACCATTTTTAGGGGCACCTGGGTGGTTCAGTGGGTTAAGCCTCTACCTTCGGCTCAGGTCATGATCTCAGGGTCCTGGGATGGAGCCCCACATCAGGCTCTCTGCTCAGCAAGAGGTCTGCTTCCCCCTCCCTTTCTGCCTGCTGCTCTGCCTACTTTTGATCTCTCTCTCTCTCTGTCAAATAAATAAATAAAATATTTTTAAAAGTAATAAAATAAAATACCATTTTTAGTATAAATATTATTGCATGGGTACACTTAAACTAAAGTGTTATTTGTTATCTGAAATTTAAAGTTGACTGCCATGTATCCTCTCTATATATTGGATATAGAGAGAGATCCGTCTGTGTATCCATCTATTATGTGTGTGTTTATGTGTGTTCTGTCCCACAGAACATCCTGCTATTAGTAAGGATAGGAAAAATTGATACATTGCTCATATTCAAGATTGTTGAGGGGGAAAAACAGCTATGGAAATGCAAGCTGTTACTATGCAGTTAGGTTTCTTGGCCCATTGGAAAAAAAATACCATGCTTAATTTAAAAGTTATTTGCATTGCTTATAGGACAGCACAGATATATTTTTCAGTCTGTCAAGCTCTTTTTCAAATGCTATGGGTTCTGTACAGCTTAAATGAATTTTGCCAGCCATGTTCCCATATTGAGAAACCCAAGACATATGTTTCTGATTCATTTACACCAAACCAATCAAATAACTTTTTTTCTTTCTAAACTCATAGATGTTTGCAAGGTTTCAGGAAATATTTTATTTCTAGAGTTACTTGTTATTAACTGAGATACTGTTGATAATTCCTCCACCTCCTCCTTTTCTATAGTTTAATTACTGATCAAGCAGGAGGTAGAATTACAAAGTGGCGGCCCTCTGAGCTGGATTAGTTCCATCTAGAAAATTGAACGGATGTTAACAGCATCAGTTCTTTGGAAAATCCAGATTCAAAGAGCACTAGTAATCAAGTTCATATCTGAAACTTTTATGAATAAGTTATCCAGCAAGTTCAGCCCCTTAATAACTAACAGTGATTTATAGCAAAGATAGCTGAAGCTTTTAGCATTTAGTTTGCTGCCTACAGGGAAAAAAAAAAAAACAAAAACAGAGATCCAATTTATTCTAGGTATCAAAGTGCTAAGGAGCACTCCATCTGTCCCTTTGCTTGATTGTCGATTTTAAATAACCACAAACAACAGAAAGAAATAGAATTCCATTTGTACCATTACGGCAGATTCAAACCATGGTGTGAATGTCCCAGAATAATGACTAATAAATGCTGTGAAAACACGCTGTTAAAGCTTCACAATGACCTGTGAGACGGACATTAGAATTACTTTTATCTTTTTCACCAATGTAACAATAACTAAATAGAATATTTTTCTGTAACTCACATGGATGAGTATTCCCAGAATGTGATATGAAGTTGATTTAAAAAAACCCAACCTGAGGGATTGACTGTCTCATCTACCCAGTTAATCTCAACAGTTTTTTATACCTTATATATAACCTTTATACACAAATGGCTATCAAAGAAAAGAATTGGTAGTTGAATTTCAGGTTGTTGTCCATTCATGAGTAAATGGTTGTTCTGTGATTGGATTTAGGGGCTCGAATGCTGCCTGAGGTTATAGACTTAATTCCACACCTAATTTACTTTCAGACACAGTGGTGGGAAATTGAGGGAAGAGTAAAGCTAAAAGCAGGTGGGCTGTAGTTTTTAAATATCCAGCCTTTCTTTTCTAAGCCCACAAAAGCTGTTATTTGTCATGTTTCTTGAGTGATTAATCTATATTGTACTTTAATTACTTATGGACATTTCTTATTTGTCAGTTAGACTGTGAACTCTCTCAGAGCAAGGTCTTTCTATGGTGTCTGATTCAACTTTGTTTTCTTTTCATCTTGTATGCAGTGTCTTTGCCATATTGAGTCCTCAGTAGATATTATTCATGATTAAGGATTGGGGATCTTTCTACGGACATGGATTAAAAAGGGTTGACTGGCTATATGTAGTCAGTCTGTAGGACTATCAGGACCATCTGCTGCTAGAGTTAATAAATCTATTTTAATATGAAAGACTGCAGTCTACAGAGATAAGCAGACACCAAGCCAGTCTTTTTTTTTTTTTTTAAGATTTTATTCATTTGCCACAGAGAGAAGCAGACAGAGGGAGAAGCAGGCTCTCTGCGTAGCCAGGAACCGGATGTAGGACTTGATTCCAGGACCCCAGGATCACACCCCGAGTGGAAGGCAGACACTTCCACTGAAGTGAATTGAGTCACTCACCATTATTGTCCCCCAAGCCAATCTTGACTTACCTTTATGTCATCCAATAGGAAGACTACTGGCTTTGTAATGAGAGGACCTGCATATTTGTCCCATCTCCACTATGCACTGTTAGTACTCTCTGCAAGGAATTAGGGAAATTGCTCAACTCCTGGAATTGACCTCCTTTGTGATAATAGCACTCGCTCACCCTGTTTCCTCTTAAGAGGTTTTACAAAGATACAGCTAAGAGGACCTTGTACTTCTCAGAATCTTTCTTGTAGGGGAACTCAGGAATGTGCAAAGATAGGCTGACAAAGAAGTTAGCTGTAACACTGTAGCAGCAAAAAGTCAGAGCCGCCCTAAATATTCATCAGTTGAAGCATTGCTACCTCCTCCATAAAATTAAATACTGCACAACTATTAATGATGCAGATCTATATATTGATAAGAATTTCCATGATGCATGTTTTAATGGAAAAAAGGAGAAACTTGAAAACTGGTATAGCTTGTAGTTCCAGTTTTAATTAAAAAAAAAATAGAGATGAGAGTTTATGAGGAGACAAATGGATAAATGGTTAAACTGAGACTTGTAGGACACCCAATGGGTGTGGTTGGTTTTGGAGAGGAGTAATAAGACGGACAATAAGAGTAAGTGATGTTTATGGAGATCTTCAGGCACTATTCTGAATTTTACGTTCATAAATAATCTCTATCACAACTCTTACAAAGGCACTACTATTATTTCTACTTTATAGATGAGAAAACTGAGGTATAGAGAAGTGAAATAACATGGCTAAGGTTATAACAAAAAATCATATAAGAGGTGGAAACAGGATTTGGATCCATGTAGTCTGACTATGTAGACAGAGTCTGCCCTTGGCTGCCACATCATATGGGGATGAACTGGGCATGTACTTCAGGAATATATGCTTTCCATTTTCTATGCTTCTGTGTGGTTTGTATATCTAGAAAAGCCTTTTGTTTTATAGCTTGTCACTTGCTGTACTTATATAAATTCAAAGCACTAAGAGATGCTCATTATATTAAAAAATACAAAGTTGTTTTACACATCAGTATCTCCACACAATCTTTGCTGGGGTAAGGGAAGTTGAAAATAAGACAGTCCCATCCCCAGCTCTTACTTGTATTTTCTCCATAATGTGACTCGTGATTGCTTTGCAGATGGGGTCTGATTATCAAATTGTGCATCCTCCTAAAACCACTCATGTCAATTGCACATCAGACAATAACTAGCAAGTGGTGTCAGCACCCCATCGTCAGAGCTACTGTCGGCATTTGGCCAAGAATAAGAATGACAAGTATATACATTTCCAGCTTTGCAATCAACATGGAAATTAGTCAGCTTATAGATGCTGAGTGGTCTTATAGAGAGGGCCCCAGCTGCAGACAAAATGCCAACGGGAGGATGATAAACAGAGCAGAGGCATTTAGCAGCTTTTCTTTTAGCCGCTTGCTGCCAGAGAGCCTTGGCAGTCGGGAGGGGCTGGCAGGAATTACTGAATTATTTCAGAGCTAGGGGGGATCTTCAATGCTTATTGTTTTCCTGTGAGGAACCTGGGGCTCAGGAAAGGACTGTTGGGAGTTACCCAGCACAATGGAAGGAAGAGGGGGCATAGTGTCAGCCCTTGGTTTTCCCTGTATCATTGAATCATAGATGTATTCATTCATGCATGAATGTGTGGATGTATTGGGACATTTATTTATTAAACAAAATTGTCTATTGAATGGCAGTAGTCCATTGTCTTCACTGCAGCCAGAGTCGTCTTTTAAAATTGGAAGCTAAATACACTTCTTTTCTTCTTCAAACACTCTAGTAGCCTCCTCACATTGCCCTTGGAATAAAATACCAATGCTTTACCAAGACCTATGAGACCTAATAGGCCAGACTCTTTTTTTTTTTTTTAAGGATTTTATTTATTTATTAATTTGAGAGGAAATGCGTACATGCATGAGAGAGAGAGAAAGAGGGAGAGAGAGGGAGAGTGAGAGAGAAAGCAGGGGCAGAGGAAGGAGAAGCAGACCCCCTGCTGAGCAGGAAGGACCAACTCCGGGCTGATCCCAGGACCCGAGGATCATGACCCAAGCTTAAGGCAGACGCTTAACCGACTGAGCAACCCAGGCAACCGATTGTCTGGACTCTTGATGCCTCTATACACTGTTTCCCATCACTCAGCTCCCCCTGCACCACTATCACCACTGGGGGAAGAAATATAATTCCCTCTCTCCCCTTCTAGTTTCTAGGCTGGGACCCTTGTAATAAACGGTATACGAACAGAAGAAAAACAAATGCATTTAATAGTGCGTCTACCTCCTGTATACATGGAGGATACCCCAGAAAACTGAGTAACTCCTTCAAAATGCCCTCAGTTACTACCTTAAATGCCAGCTCTAGCTAAAGGCAAAGTATGGGAGGTAGGTGCCAGTCCTGGGAGGTGACTAGGCAGAGCAGAGTGAACAAGGGTAAGGTTTGCATCATCTCCGCTCTCTCCATTGATGAGCTTCTAGGGTTTAATCATCTCCTTTTGCTGGTACATCAAAGGAGATGCTCTTAGAAATGGAGATTTCTGGGGCACCTGGGTGGCTCTGTGGGTTAAGCCTCTGTCTTGGGCTCAGGTCATGATCTCAGGGTCCTGGGATCAAGCCCTGCATCCGCTCTCTGCTCAGCAGGGAGTCTGCTTCCTCCCCTCTCTCTGCCTGCCTCTGCCTACTTGTGATCTCTGTCTGTCAAATAAATAAAATCTTAAAAAAAAAAAAAAAAAAAAAGAAATGGAGGTTTCCCTTATAAATGTAAAGGTCTCTTACAAAAGGGTAACTTCTGCTTGGTGTTCAGAACTTTTTTTTATGCCTGCTGTTTCTTAAAAATAATCAGCTTAAAATATTCCTTGTGCCAAGGAGGCATATTTTAGGGTGACAAATTCTCCCCTTCACAACTCTCCACAGCCATACATCAGGTATTGTGTCCAGAGATCAGGCTAAGCCCTAGTTTGCCTTAGGTCTTTCTATTTGTTTTTCCTTCCACCTAGAATGCTCTTGCTGGCTCTTACTGGCTGGCTCCTTCTCAGGGTTCAGCCTTAGTATAAAACTTAACCTTCTCAGAGAGGCCTGCTTGCTGACTGTCTAACTTACCTCTCCCTTTGGTTACTCTTCTCACACTTGTATTTTCCTCCTGGCACTTTACTGCCTTCTCTGGGTATCTTTATCTGTTCACTTTTCTGTCACTTGTCTTGTCTGTAGTCCTATTCCCTGCTGTGCCTGGCCTAAATCAGCCCTCAGCAAATGTTGGTGGAGTGAGTGATCCCACTAAAGATGAGATGTCCTGTTCTAGGCATCGAGGCCAGAGTGGTACATTTAACAGATCTCTGGCCTGTGGCCCTGATAATCTATGAAGACTGACAGAAAAAATACAAAAATATCAAAACGTTGCCATATATTTACCCATATTTGCATAGGAAAATAAGAACATCAATTTATAGGGGCGCCTGGGTGGCTCAGTGGGTTAAAGCCTCTGCCTTCGGCTCGGGTCATGATCCCGGGGTCCTGGGATCGAGCCCCGCATCGGGCTCTCCGCTCGGCAGGAAGCCTCCTTCCCTTCCTCTCTCTCTCTCTGCCTGCCTCTCTGCCTACTTGTGATCTCTGTCTCTGTCAAATAAATAAATAAAATCTTAAAAAAAAAAGAACATCAATTTATAGTAAACGGATATTATTTAGTACCTGGGTACAATTATATAAGAACACATACCTATTTGTAATGAATGTGTTTGGATTTGAGACAAGCAAGACAATATCTAACTCAGTATAATCAACACTTGTTCTTATAGTTGCTGTTCTGAAAATGGGACTTACTTTTAGAATCACAGTGACTGTCACAGATATAAATGCAGACTGACACAAGTACGTCATATTAGCAAGCAAAACAATAAAAACAGCAATGATGTTAATTGCATGGCTTACTGAAATGATGAATGATCCTGGGTAAAGTCCTGAATTAAACAAACTAATTTTCCCTTGATTTATCATGGAGTTATATTCCTAGAAAATTCAGTACAGGAAGCCCTGCAAAAAATCATAATACTTTTTCATACTGTAGGGGCATAAAAATTTTCTTTTTACTCTTGTACATTCTTTGGCAGTCTAATAATTGGCATGAAACAGATAGACTAAGAAAAAAGTGTTTAATTTCATATGTAAGGGAGCCCCGTAAAAATATGAGGCCCAAGGGCAAGTTGGGGAGTTGAGGCTTATATACCATCCTGAGCTAAGGAATGGATTGGGGTCTGTAGCTTCAAAGGAGAGGAAGGTAATTTTCAGGACATAAGAAAAATAGATGTTTGGTAAATAAATGTTTGCTCTGCCCTACAGATAGGTCTTAAGAGTATCTAGTAATAGCTTTCTTTCTGGGCCAGACATCCTATCTAAATTCTTTTAGGTAGTTAAGGGAAAGGTAAAAGCTTTTCTTGAATCTGCTGGGTTTCGATTGCCCTCAGCTCAAATTAATCCACATGCCAAAATGGCACATTTTGTGGTGGACTATTCCACTTCCTTTCAATATGTAAATTGGAGTTAGGTTCTAGGTTCAAATGGCTCAAATGAACATAAATATTTTTGAACCTGCTAAGGATCTGACATGATGTTCATGAGTTAGGGGATGGGAGGGAGGACAATTTTTAGTATGATTCTGATGCACTGCAGGATTTCTAACGTTTCTGACCTCACCCATAAGTACTAGTATCACCAGTCAGCTGTTGTGACAAGGGGTCCCAAGGGTAGCACAGCCTTGGGGTGGTGTTACCCTTGTTAATGATCACTGATTAAATTAGACCATATATTTGATAGCCTAGAGGATGCTAAGCATGCTTTAAAAAAAAGTCATATTTTAAGATGGTGAGTTGATAATGCTCGTAAGAATGCCAGAGCATTTGAGAAATAGAGCCAAAATCATATTCAGGACTTTGGACAGATTGTGAGCTTGTTGTGACCCATGGACACTCTCCCTTCCCCAGCTTGGTCTCTACCACTATGTGACAGAGCCCGTGTGGGCTGTATATGGCAGACAGAGCTTGGGTCCTTGTAATTAGCACATTTGAAAAACTGTTCTCCTCTGCTGGACAATCTTCTGAAAATCATAATAAAATTCAGGCACTTATTCATGTCATCCAAACACTAGAAAAATACATGATGAGAGACTGAGAAATACAGATATAAGTTTATCCGAAGGTGAAGTATTTTTGTTAAACATTGTAAAATATTACCCAAACCTGCATATATATGCAGGAAGGAAAAAAGGAGGTTATGGAAAACTAAAATCCACAAAATTCAAAATAGAATTTGAATCTATTCCAATTAATGAACTAATATTCATTAAATACTCAGTATGTGTATTTCTCTATATTATTCATTCTTGCAGTTTTAATCGTTTTTTTTTTCTTTGTTAAACTCTCCGAGGGAGAAACCAAGCTTTCCCATTCTTTTACAATTCCTATTATGCCTAGCATAATACTTGACACAGAAGAGAATCATATTATTTCCTTGAAACAGGGATTCTCAAGTACATCAGAGTCACCTGGAAGGCATAGTTTCTGATTTATTAGGTCTGGGGTAAGGTCTGAGAATTTGCATTTTTTAAAAAGTTCCCACGTGATGCTGCTACTGCTGATCCAAGAGCCACATTTTAAGAATCCCTGGTTTAGAGCATAATATTGTAAAGAATTCAGGCTCTAGAACCAGAGGGGCATAGGTTGAAATCCTAGCTATAATGCCTATAAAATATATCTTCTTGGGCCATTTATTTGATCTTTCAGAGCCTCAGTCTCTCTTCGTTTAATTAGTGGGGATAATAATATCTATTTCATCACTTGTGTGGCTAAGATTAAATAAAGAATAGAAAGCACTATAACTAGCACCCAGTATATATTCATCATATATCAGTTATTTTTGTGGAACTTTCTCCAATAAGAAAAGGCATGGGGTTACTTGGAACTAATGTGGAATGTATATGATGGTATTATAATAGAGGAATTTCAGGAAACATTTCAACTTTGGGTTTAAAGATTTTCATCTGGCTCTACCTGAATTGGGGAGGCCATTCAAAGGATTTTGATGTGAGGGGAAAAAAAAAAAAAGTCTAATACCCATTAGAGTTGGTAATTAAAATATTGCTGAAGCATTGGCTGTATTTATATGAAAACAGCTCAATTTGCCTACAGCAGAAAGTTGCTGTCTGGGAAGAAATGTAATGTTCAAACAGCTTGTAATCAAAACAACTACCCCACACCTGGGAAAAGCATCTTGGTAATTGTGTGAGTAGGACAAGGTGGAAATTAACAAACACTTTTTGCAGTGGCAGTAATAACAGTAATTTTAAAAAGCTGCTTTCTCCAATGTGGTGAATTCTTTGTTTTATTGTCACTGAGCACAGGAAGTAGGGAGGTTTGAGACTGTAGCTCGTCTCCTTGTGAAGGTAGGGGAATTGCACCCTTTAGGGGATGGCCTGTACTACTTGAGTATGATATGCTCAGTGCATTATCCAGGCAGTCCTGGAATGAACAATCTGAACGATGGTCTTTTGTGGCTGGAGAAAAAATGCAATGGTAATCCATTCTCCCCATGACATTTTCTGATGTTTGATGTCCTTTCCACACTGCCAGGTGTGTTCTTCAACACCTATACTAATAGGGAACTCATCTCCAAAGGAAGTGTGGTTTGACCTTGACCGGAATTTACAGTGAAAAATTTCTTCTTTACATTGAGCTGAAAGCTCACTCATTTTTTCCACATATACAAAAGGAGATATGGAGGCTCACCTAACTCTTCTATTCTCTTGGCAAGCATTTCCAAGTCCAAGGGAGCTATAGGAAATAATTACTCTAAGAATTTAGATATAGGACAACTTAAGAATTTGGCCCTGGTATAAATTTCTCTTTAGTTAATTACAAATCCAGAGACAGTAAGAGCCTAGCCAAATGTCACTCAGATGTGATTAGTATTTATCTCCCATGTATTGTCTTCATTTTCCCTGTGACCTTTTCATTAGGTTTCCACTGCACTCTGGGATGTTGGCTGTAGCATTCTTAGAGACATCCACATTAAATAGAGGCATTCATCTATTTGTTTACCAAAGAAATAGTTATTTCTGAACACAACCTGCATGCAGAAGATTATGTTAGGGGCACTGGGTCCATAAAGATAACAAAAAAATGCAGGAGACAATTAGTTTCTATTTATATATTAACTTGGCATCATTAGAAGTGTCTCTCTTGAGCTTCTGTTTTGTTCAATGGGATTGAGGTAACTTTTGATGTTTGCCATGGGCAAAGTAGTTGGAAGGGCCTCCATCCTAATTTCGGAGCATAGGTTTGTGGGTTGTGTTCTAGGCCCACAGGGAGTACATGAATACATACCAAATGAGTTCTAGAGATAGGAAATGCTGCTGGAGGAGGGAAGAGGTCACAGTAGGCTGGGAATGCTTTTTCAAATAAATATGTGTTGAATATGAATGGTCAGAAAGAAGGATAACATTCCAGGCAAGAAGAGGAGCAGAAACAAAAGTACAGAGAAAAGAATACTCATACTATATTTGAGGGTAAAAAAGAAATCAATAGACTCCTAGAAAAATGGACAAGGAGAGATTTAATAATAATGAGCAATAGCAAAATAAAGTCAGGAAGTTCAGAAAGACTTCTGTGTAGTTTTAGTAACCGTGAGAACAAACAAATTATATATATATATGTGTGTGTGTGTGTGTGTGTGTGTATATTCTTGTCATTTGGCCAATGACTTTAAGCAAGAGAGACTAAGGCCAAGCTTACATCAGATCAGTTGATTTGGCTAAATAACAATCCAGTATATGCAAGTTCACATTTTTAAGCAGAGAAAACAGTTTATTCTGCACAAAGAAAATGAATAGAATTTCATAGTTGTTTTTAGAGCATCAGTGTGAGAGTATCCCCTAAAATAAGTGTGCATATAAATGAAAGCATGCTGAAATTTTTAGAAAAAAAAAATGTATAAAGTTCAAGTTTAATTGCAAGACAGAGAGCAAGTTTGGAATTTTTCTCAGTAGGGGTAACACTGACACCAAGGGAGCAAATAATGATTCTTAGAGGGAGAAGCAAAAGATTTTACTCTTTAGGTATAAAATAAAAATATGTATACACAGTATTTAATTATAAACATATATATTATATACATATACCCAATATATCTGTGATACTAAAATTTCATGGGGCAGCAATTAGGGGGAAAAAAGGATACCTCTGAAAGAGTCCTAGGGAATGATAATGAAGAATATGTTGAGAAACAGTGTTCTAAAGGAAGTCCAGCTGGTCAACCAGAAGAGGATCTGGCCCTGCAAGTCCAGAAGACTTATTTTTGTTAGAAAACAGTTTAGACCCAGCTCTCTGAAGTACTGCCTTTATTAATTAAGATCATAGAAACTGATAGACTCCAGAAAGCCTGTGTTGTTTCTCATTATAAATTTTTAAAATCTTATGAACGTGAATGTCACTACTAGCTTATCTAGCTTGTCTAGCCTTCTTCCTATAAAAGAGCTACATGGGAAACCCAAAAATAATCAAAAGTTTTATTGGAAAGCATGAACCAGAAAAAGTAAAAGTTACTTACTTGATTTCAAATGTGAGATGGTGTAGTTTAGCAAAGCCTTGTATAGCTAATCTCCATATTAGGAATAAACCTGCTATTGGGTGCTCCTATGAATGAGCCTAAAAATGAATTTCCCCACAGGGTTCTGTTACTTTTTGCCACTAGGGCACTATTTTCCCATGCTTCTGTGGTTGATCTCTTCTGGTTGATACATTACTCCTTTATATAGGTTTGTTGATACTAGTGTCACATCTGGTTGTCTGTAAGGACTCTTTAAAGTGACTTTCCATACCTCTAATCCAACCTGGTTTTCATTGTTTAATTCTTAGCACAGAATTATTTATATCTTAATCAGAAGAGCTCCTCACAGTGTTCCTGTATGACTCTTTCTACAATGACAGACCTTCAGAACCGGCTTGGGTAACCCAGCCAAAGGGTCTTCATGTTCCAAAGTGCAGTTTATGCACTACATACAGATTAGAGGGCTCTACCTATACCCACTGAATCAGAATTTCTGAAAGTAGGCCTGAGGAATCTGCATTTTTCATATGCACTGGATGGTTCTGATGTCTGTTGAAATTTGAGGCATTGTTTTAAAAGGAATACTTTGAGGCATCTCTTGAAAAGAAGCAAGATTTGGGACACCTGGGTGGCTCAGTTGGTTAAGTGTCTTCCTTCAGTTCGGGTCATGATCCCGGGGTCCTGGGATGGAGTCCCACGTCAGGCTTCTTGCTCAGCAGGGAGTCTGCTTCTCCCTCTGCATGCCACTCCCCCTGCTTGTGCTCTCTTTCTCTCTCTCTCTTTGACAAAACATATACATACATTCATACATACTACATATTTTTCTATCGCAGAAAGACTGATCAGACCTTCTTTCTTAGATCATTGTCAAACCAGTGACCCTAGTATGAGCTGCATTTCTGTATTTAATATAAGGACTTAGTTATTTAGTCTTAAACCTCAAGAATCACTAGCAAACTTTTTAGGACAAAAGGTTTGCAGTCACAAAATCTGTCATTTCATTTTACCTCCAAATATATAAATGTCTCTGAATGAATATATTCTTTAGAGAGATGTTGTAGACTTCTTTAAACTACATAAATATTTTAGGAAAATTATTTTGGAATTCTGGAAAGATTTCTGGAGTAGGGTCTGGAGTTTGGAGTTAAAACCTTGGCTCTGTACTTTGCATGTCTTCTGTCTATAAGCAGTTAACTTGGCATCTCTGGGCTATAGTCACCTAATTAGTTAAAGCAAGATAAAAACTTTCCTAGTTATATGACAGGACATGTGGATAATCACAAGACAGAATAGTTGTTAAGGCACCATGAACAAATTAAAAAGAATTCATAAGAATGTAAGATATTATTAAAAATCAATTCTCCACTGTAGACATGCTTATGACAGGTAAAAATTTTTTTCCAATTCTAGTCTAAGCTAATGGTGATGGGCTTGAGGAATTTTGAGTTGAAGACAATTTCAAGGCAGAGAGATTAGATGTTATAAATAATCACTGGAAGGGAATGTGTGTGTCTGAATGTGAAATGACACCCCCGAATTTCCCGGGAACCAAGAGTGACATTTAAGCAATTGAAAACATCAGCGGAACGAATCGACTCATGGAACGCGAATTTATGTCAAGCAGGAAATAGAAGTATGGTGCTGCTTCTGAAAAAGGAGAGAAGCTTCACAGGAACGTTAATAACATGTCTATCATGTGGCCTTCTCTACCAAA
This sequence comes from Taxidea taxus jeffersonii, assembly GCA_003697995.1. Lineage (NCBI taxonomy): Eukaryota > Metazoa > Chordata > Mammalia > Carnivora > Mustelidae > Taxidea > Taxidea taxus. Next base: position 52,684 of record ML106173.1, read on the forward strand.
GGGAGAAAATTGGGGGCGCCTGGGTGACTCAGTGGGTTAAGCCTCTGCCTTCGGCTCAGGTCATGATCCCAGGGTCCTGGGATCCAGCCCTGCATCAGACTCTCTGCTCAGTGGGGAGCCTGCTTCCTCCTGTCTCTCTCTCTGCCTGCCTCTCTGCCTACTTGTCTGTGTCAAATAAATAAATGAATTCTTTAAAAAAAAAAAAGGAGAAAATCATTTCCCTATACATTAACCCTGGATACAATGTCCTACTTGCTCTTTCAAAAGCACGTCTCTGCTGGTTGCCAGGTGCCTCTTTAAAGTCTTTGGTGTCTCCTGTGTCTCCTCTAATTTCAGACCCTCTGGTATAGTGTTGAAGGCTTTCCAAACTCTAGTCCTATCTCACATTTCCAAACTCATCCTCCCATAGTAGCTCTTCACTCAGTCTAACTGCACCCACACAGTCTGCTTTGTATCTCCCGGGTAAATCTATATTTTTCCAATCTCTGCCCTCTCCCTATAGCACCAGCTTCTAATTCTTTCTAATGCACACACAAGTTGAATATCTGCAGGCCACCAAGGCCAAATTAAAGTATCTCTGCTCTGAGTTGCAAATCCACCTTAAAATGGGTGAACTTACATAGTTATAGTACTGCAAAGACCAGACTTTGCATTCGCTCAAGATACAGCTGAATCTAACTACTGAAATTAGGTCATCAGGAATCTGTATGTTTCTACATCTTGATTCTGATTTCTTTTGTACTGAATAGATTTTTAACCGAGGTTTTCCTCAGAGGGGGCTATAATGGCTTTCAGTAGCTCCAAGAATATATTCTACTAACTTAACAACTCTACTAAAATGAGAAAACCTATTTACTGCTATATATATATATATATATATATATTTTTTTTTTTTTTTTTTAAGTCCTGGGTAGAGCTCTCAAGACTGCCACTGGATCATGCACCCATCTCGGAGGTAATTGAAATGGCTAGAGAATATGGTGCTCTAATCAGCTTGATGGAGTCATACACAGACCTTGTTCTTGGGACTGGGGTTAGTTCCACCTGTGTATAGGAACTGGGAGTGATGGGGTTTGACTCCTGAAAGGAAAAGAGGGCTGTCATAACAGAAGAAAAGGAAATGGGTGCTGGGATGCACAGATGTGAGGGTTTTGTTTTGTTTAAGATTTTATTTATTTGAGAGTGTGTGAGAGAGAACACAAGCAGGGGGAGCTGCAGAGGGAGAAGCAAGCTTCCACGCTCAACAGGGTGCCTGATGCCAGGCTCAATCCCAGGACTCTGAGATCATGACCTGAGCCAAAGGCAGATGCTTAAGTGACTGAGCCACCCAGGAGTCCCTGTGAGATTCTACTTCAACCATTTCTTCTAGCTGAAGGTAATATCTTCCCCTATTAAAACTGCTACAGCACTCAACAGCTTTCTATCTTGCCTTACAGTTATCTGTGCACACATCTCATTTCTCTACTAACCTTTAAGATCCTAAAGACAAAGAGGATATTCCTACTCATCATTCTATTTTCCACACTGCTCTCACAGATGCTTTGTTTTGCTTTGTTTATTTTCTACTCACTATGGAATTAAAAACAGGGCAGTTAACCTCCTTGGTTATCCTATTTCTTGAAAAAGGCATTGTAATACATCATTTCTAAGCTCCCTTATAGTGTCAAAATTATTTGATTGCACTATATAATCAAATGGTTGGGTGAATGTCTGAATATAGCATAGAGGAAATGCAAAAATTGTCATACCTTGAATTTGCTTGGGAATGCTTCAGGAATGTCAAGTACTGACAGAGTTACACACCCAAATCCAGTAACCCAGAATGTTCCATTTAAAAGATGATTTGATTTTTTTTTTTTTCTCACTCTGGTTTTCTACACATGTAATGCATAGTATTAGGAATTGTTTTCCAGTTTGCCACTTAGGAGGAAAGGAAGGCTCAGTGTTGCATGGGAAGGTAGTGAATTAGAGTTTGTTTTGCTAGCTCATGAGAGATGACAAGCCTTAACACAATTAGGTTATTAAACCCAGAGAACCTGAGTAAAAATGAAAATGAGAGAGGTAAATAACTGGAAATGAATAAATTACATGATAATGGCCACTTAAGTGAGTACTTGTGAAATGTTAGGTACTATACCAAGTCATTATATGATTTATCTTATTTCATTTTACAGTGAATCCTATAACCTAGATCTGTTATTTCCATTTTACAAAAGGGAAAATAAGAACTGAGGCTCAGAAATTAAATGTCTTGCCAGAGGTGACTTAGCAATAAAGGACTGATCTTAATTCCAAGTAGTTCTGTTCTGAATCCAGAGCCCAAACATTCACATCACCATACTCTATTGTTTCCAGTGATACCCTGATCATTGTGCTTTATTTATTTCCAGGGGTTCTTAAACATAAGTGTTTTTCCCCTTTTGTTCAGGTCAGAAAAAATTTACCTTTTGCCCCTTAGGATTTTATCTATGATGGGTTTGATCAATCCCAATCATTCATGTAACTTGTTGAGGAATACAATATAACCAGAATGGCCAGTGAGCCTGTCCCCACATGACACTAGGGGATTTTACAGAATCCTAGAATTTCACGGATGCAAGCAATTTTATCTTTTTCATACCAGCCCTTCCCTCCCCCTCTTTTAACCTGATGCTTTGTCTGCTCTTATTTTAACACAGAGTTATAGAAGCTAAAAGCAGTACATGACACAGCCTGACCTTGGTACCCAAAGGCAAGGGAATTGTTTTCCCAGAGGGAATAGGGTATGCTGTGGTTGCGTCTGTGTGCCACAGTGGGATGAGGACCTAATTTGGAAAGCTGGAGCATCTGGATTTACAATGGCTCTTCTACAGAGTAGAGGGCAAAGATGGGGCCCCATCCCAGTACCTGGTACCAGCCATTTCTGTCTTCAGGTTATTACACTGATGACAATAAAACCAAACCAGGGAACTAGGTACATATATGTGGGAGGGTGTGCGTGTGTGTGAGGTATACACTGAAATAAGATCATCATCAATCAGGCCATAGTAGCCAGATCACAGGGGATACTCAGATTGCCTGTAGGAATGAAGGAGGACACCCTGAAGGTAATCAGTACAAATTTTGCTAAACCATGAACTAATTCTAATAGTTTATTTTAAATGGTTTCTTCATCAGTCTTGCTATGACTTTCTTGATGCAAATCTAGGTTTTTCTGAGATGACCACAGATTGTATGAATCATGGCATAAATAAAGTATAACCTGAAACCAGAGCTCACCTTTCTTCCCAGTCTTCATCTCTCTTTGACCAGATTTTTTGAGCCTACGGTAGTTTCCCAACATGTTCCACATCAGCTTCTGAGCACGTGCAAGGTGAAGAGAAAGTCCACTGACACCCCCTCTTTCTGATGGCCTTGGTAGCCAGAGGGGTAACCAAGCTGCCTCTATGCAATTCTAGACATCCCAGACACATCTCATCTGATCTCTCAGGTTTCCATCCAGGTACTCCCTGTGGCCCCTGATAGCTCTGCTTCTTCAAGTGTGAGAAAGCAGAAGGAAGGCCTTGACCCTTTTATATTCAGAATTCCAGCATGGTAGAAAAAATAAGCATAATGAGACCAAGCATCTCGTCCTATAGATTCCCCTTATATTTGTGTCATATTCATTGCTGCTGGTTCTTATTAAAGATGACAGGAAAACCTGCAGATTCGGTTACTGTTTGATGATGCCATCCTCTGCAGGTCTGGTCAAGTCAGCTGTCACTTCATTAGCCAGGAATTGGACAGTCTTCACAAAGTGGTTCTTCATTCATTAGCGCTAAGTGGCATGATTGATTTACAAGTATTAATGATTTGCCACTTTTATCAAAGGGTCATTGGAGAGGGGCTTCTTATTGAGGATATCTAAGTTCTACAGATCCTAGTGGCCAGTTTATTTAATGAACATTTAACTCTAACTTAGTTACTTTATTTTCTTAATTTTAAGGAACCATCATTTTAATAATTATTCAAGGAAAACTACTTTGCTTAAAAGGGAGTAATATGTGAATTACATATAATTATATGTAATTGTATGCAATAATACAATGTATTTATATGCAATAGTTATAATGCATATTGTATTAATATATTAGTATATTTTATATAATTTACATCATAATGTTTATATATTATATAATTATATTACACATTTTATATATTATTATTCTTTTCCTAGAATAATATATGTTATATATTAGTGAGAAATATAGAGATAAATGATAAGATACATCCTAGTTTAAAGATTTATTTATTTTACATGGAGAGAGAGCAAGTGTGCGTAAGTCAGGGGAAGGACAGAGAGAATTTTCAAACAGACGCTCCACTGAGCACAGAGCACTAGATCCCAAGATCCATGAGATCATGACCTGAGCTGAAGGCAAAAGTTGGATCCTCAACTGACTGAGCCACCCAACCACCCTAAGACATATCCTAGTTTAATTAAATAATACAGTACATACAGGAAGCAGGTCTAGATCACTTATATCCATACATATGGTACTTAGGTTTCCTTTCTACTTTTCTCACTAGGATGTAGTCAGTACATGGGGCTAACAGAAAGTTGCCCTCTAAAGATGCTTCTCAGCTGACAGGAAATGATTTCTGAATATCCCAGATGCATTCCAGGTACCCTAGGTTTAACTCCATCCTTTCAATGAGCTGTAATGGTATCATGACTTTGAGTGTAATGAAGAGAAATTATGTCCAAATAATGACACCATACTCAGTCTTAAAAACAAATGAGCTGTCCCAAGCAAGATTACTCTGCATTTCTATAAAAGTGGCAAGCAGAGAAGTTTGATACTGTGTCTGAAAAATATCCAGGAAAGAAGATGATGTATACTATGAGGATCATGCACTATAGACAAATAGATATTTGTTGATTTATTCATTCATTCCCTTGGCAAACACTGATAGTGCAGTGTATTTTGTGCCATACATTGTGCTGAGTTCTTGAGACAGTAAACAAGAAAAAAAAAACTTTTTATACCTCTACCAAGCTAACAACTTATTATAATCAACAAATGAATGTACAGCTAAGTCATTAATTACAAAATGTGACAAATGCCAAGAGGGAAATAAACAAGGATATAAGAGACACATTTAAGTTGAGACTAAAGCCTTAGGGAGCCAGTCATGAATAGAGCTGGGGAAGACATTCTAGAAAAAGGGAGGGGGGCAAAACCAGTCAGTTTAAAGACCCTAAATAAAGACTTAATAATAAGCAAATGTAGCCAGAGGGCAGAGAAAGATAGGGATTGTTAGAAAAGGAACTTGGAGAGGTAAATAGGGTAAGATCACATAGAGCCTTACAGACCATTCTATGGTGTTTCTATATTAATCTAAGTTCAAAGAGCTCTTCCTCTATAATTCCCGTGTCAATTCTTTTTGCTTTGCTTTCTTGGGCTGGATGCTTCAGTGCAATGTTGAGAAGTAACAATACAGGCCATCCTTGTCTTTTTGTTAAGTTTCAGGGGATGTTTCCAAAATGTAGTCAATATATTTGTCCTAGTTTTCTCATAGATACCCTTTGTCAGAATAAAAATAGATATATAATCTATATTTAAATGTTAATTTTCTTCATAAAAAGTGTTGGATTCTATTGAATGTTTATTCTGCGTCTATTGAAATGATCATATCTTGCTCTCTTTATCTGCTAATGTGGTATGTTTCACAGTACAGTTTCTGATTTTAAACAATATTTCTGTTCCTCAGGTAATCCTTTCTTATTCACTATGTATGTGTGTGCATAAATATATAATTTTTTTTTACTATGCCATCAAATTTAATTTGCTGTTATTTCTTTAGCTTTAGTGATCTGGGTTCCTAGCATATATTGATCTGTAATTTTGTTTTCCTGTACTATTTTTTCTTTTTTTTTTTTTAAGATTTTATTTATTTGTTAGAGAGAAAGAGCGAGCGAGCACAGGCAGACAGAGTGGCAGGCAGAGGCAGAGGGAGAAGCAGGCTCCCTGCCAAGCAAGGAGCCCTATGTGGGACTCGATTCCAGGACTCTGGGATCATGACCTGAGCCTAAGGCAGCCGCTTAACCAACTGAGCCACCCAGGCGTCCCTGTATTATTTTTTTCTTATTTGGAATTAAGATTAATTATATAAGCCACATGCAATCAGTTGAGCAGTTCGCTTTCTTCTACTTTTTGATATGTTAGTAAAAGTTGACAATAACTGTGCCAGTTTGGGATCTGTGTGGAAGGACATACTCAATTTTGCAACACTTACTTGTTCATATAGGTTTTGGTTATCTATAGTTTTCTAGACAATCTTGTTTTTAAATTTTTTATAATAACTTTTTCAAAATTGTTGATAAAGTTATTCATTAATGATTTTTTAATCATTCTGCTCTAGTTCATGGTGCTAGTAAACTCTGTCTCTAAAAATAAACTAGTCTGTAGCATTTGTCAATTTTTGGTGTGAAAACTATGATAGATTTCAAGCTCTCAGTATGGCATCAGCCAGAACATGGAATTGGCACATAATCGGCTCTCTGTTATGCACAGCTCTAACATACCTGCCAGTTAAACTTTTCCTTTTTCACCTTTCTGATTTTATTTGTGCCTTTTCCTTCCTCTCTCTTGCATTTGTAAATCATTTCTGCTAAATAAAGTTTTTTGTATTTTATTAGACTACTTTAAAAGAATGTATTTCTAATTTTATTGATCTTCTCTTTTGTTCCTTTGTTTTCTCTCTTACCGATTTCAACTATTAGGTCTTAATTCAACGAATTCAATTATTAGGTCTTGATTCTGTGTTATTCAGCTTTTCTTTTAAGTATCAACAGATTCAAAAGCATCTATTTTCAATCCTGTTTCAGTAACAGTTACTTTAAAGGTATACACTTTTAGGGGTACTGTTTTTACTACATGATACATACATTTTCATTCAGTACTCTATTTCAGTTATACAAATCTAGTAATTTGTACTGTGTTTCACTTCAAGTGTCTAAAGTGTGTTTGTTTGCTATTTGATAAATAGGGGCTTCCTTTTCATGGACATGTAGGTCAAAGATGATTACATTGTATTTGAAATCTGAAACTTGATTTTTGTGAGTTTATGTTCAATAGCCCATGCATACCTGAATATGTTCTTTAAAATAATTTCTACCTTATAAAATATTTAATTCCTTTCTTTGTAATACAGAAATTTAATTACTATTTATTTTGATGAAAAATATTTTAAAACAACCCTGAGGCACTCCCCCAAAACAACCGTTTATGTGCCTCTCAATAAACACGATTCATTTAAGAGTTAAATGTAATTATCAAAAGCTACAGAGTGGTGTCTTCAAGTAAATTACTCCATAATACATCTGTCTTTCATAATCTGCCGTTTGGAATTCTTTTAATTTTTAAGTACTATTCACTTAGAACTTTGCTAGCAAAGTAAATGTGTGCCATTCATTATTTCTATAATTGAACTTTAATGAAAAAAAAAA
>ML106173.1:60554-135831 GCA_003697995.1 Taxidea taxus jeffersonii
AAAAAAAAAACACCGAAGACAATGAAAACAATGCATGTGATACACATTGTGTTGTCATTACTACCAACTAACAAACTAGTAATAAAAATGCAAAGATGATTATATGGCAGTTCTCATTTGATGCTGCTCAGAATATATTTAGAATTCAAATTCATCTCAGTAAGATGAAATAGGGCATTTAATGGAATTCCTTTTAAAAGATCAACTCTTGGGGTGCCTGGGTGGCTCAGTGGGGTAAGCCTCTGTCTTCAGCTCAGGTCATGATCTCAGGGTCCTGGGATCCAGCCCTTCATCAGGCTCTCTGCTCAGTGGGGAGCCTGCTTCCCCCTGTCTCTCTCTCTGCCTGCCCTTCTGCCTACTTGTGATCTCTGTCTGTCAAATAAATAATAAATAAAATATTTTTTTTAAAAAGATCAATTCTTATAATCCTAACAATAACTTATACTATTACCTTATCAGATATAAAGATAAATACGTGGATTCAGACATATTAGATGTCTATTTTAGTTTGTCTAGTATTCTTTTTTTATTTAAATTCAATTAGCCAACATATAGTACAGCATTAGTTTCAGATGTAGTGTTCAATGATTGATCAGTTGTGTATATTCTTATAGCCCTGGTAATTTTTTTCTGGTGTGTTTCATCCCTCAGTTTCACACAGAAATACTTTTTTTTTTTTTTAAGATTTTATTTATTTGACAGACAGAGATCACAAGTGGGCAGAGAGGCAGGCAGAGAGAGAGGAGGAAGAGGGCCCCATGCAGAGCAGAGAGCCCGATGCGGGGCTCAATCCCAGGACCCTGGGATCATGACCTGAGCCGAAGGCAGAGGCTTTAACCCACTGAGCCACCCAGGCGCCCCCAGAAATACTTTTAAATCTCCCAACATGATTGTAGATTTGCCAATTTGTTTTCATGCTTTTCAGTTTTTACTTAACATACTTTAACACATGGGATGGCATAAATATGAAAGATCATGGGTTTTATATATTCTTGGTGAATTATCCTTTTTATTGCAATGTAATGTTCCTCTTTATTTCTGTTAGAGATCTTCTGTGTAATCTAAGTTATTTCACTTTTTAATATTGTCTATTTCTATCCAGTTTTCCCAACACCATTTGTTGAAAAGACTGCCTTTCTTCCAATGGATATTCTTCCCTACTTTGTCAAAGATTAATTGACTATATAGTTGTGGGTTCATTTATGGATTGTCTATTTTGTTCTATTGATCTAAGTGTCTATTTTTGTACCAGTACCATACTGTTTTGATCACTCCAGCTTTGTAATATAAATTGAAGTCCAGAATTGTGATGCCTCCAGTTTTGCTTTTCCGGAGTAACCTCTTTGACATCTGCCGTAGCAACTTCTTACTAGATAAGTTTCCTAAGGCAAGAGAAACAAAAGCAAAAATAAACTCTTGGGATTTGGACAAGATAAAAATCTTCTGTACAGAAAAGGAAACAATCAATAAAACTAAGAGGCAACATATGGCATGGGAAAAGATATTTGCAAATGACCTATCTGATAAAGGATTAATATCCATAATATATAAAGAATTTATAAAACTTGGTGCTCAAAAAACAAATAATTCAATTAAAAAATGGGCAGAATAGGGGAGCCTGCTTTCCCCCTCTCTGTCTGCCTCTCTGCCTACTTGTGACCTCTCTCTCTCTCTCTGTCAAATAAATAAATAAATGGGCAGAAGGTATGAACATTTTTCCAAAGAAGACATACAGATAGCCAACAGACACTTGAAAAATACTCAACATTACTCATCATCAGGAAAATACAAAGTAATACTACAATGAAATATCACTTCACACCTGTCAGAATGCCTAAAATCAATAGCACAAGACACAGGTATTGGCAAGGATATGGAGAAAGGGGAATCCTCTTGCACTGTTAAATGCAAATTGGTGCAGCCACTGTGGAGAACAGTATGGAGATTAGTCAAAAAAGTTAAGAATAGGATTACCCTATGCTCTAGCAATTGCCTTACTAGGTATTTACCCAAATAAAACAAAAATATTAATTCAAAGGGATACATGCACCCAATGTTGATAGCAGCATTACCTACAAATAGCCAAACTATGGAAACAGCCCAACTATCCATTTATTTATGAAGGAAGGATGTAGGTGTGTGGATGTGTGTGTTTTCATGTTTGTGTGTAATGGAATATTATTTAGCCATAAAAAAGAATGAAACCTTGACATTTGCAATGACCTGGATGGAGCCAAATAGTATTATGTTAAGTAAAATAAGTCAGAGAAAGACAAATACCTATGATTTCACTCACATGTGGAATTTAAGAAACAAGCATAGGGGGAAAAAAAAATAGAGAGGGAGAGGCAAACCAAGAAACAATTTCTTAACTTTAGAAAACAAACTGATGGTTAACAGAGGAGATGTACATGGGTCAGGGATGGGCTAAAGTGATGGGGATGAAGAACTGCTCTTGTGATGAGCCCTGGGTGTTCTATGGAAGGGCTAAATCACTGTATTGTACACCTGAAATTAATATTATATTGTTATGTTAGTAACTGGAATTTATATAAAAACTTCAAAAAATATATTGCTACCTAGCTCATTTTCATTCCAATGTCATTTCAGGAGTGTTTTAGAAGTATTTCCTATATATGGGTTGTCACTTTCTTTCTTTATTTTTTTTTTTAACCTCACCTGGTTATAATTGTCTTTTAATCAGTTCAATGTGATAACATTTATTATTATTGATGCCATTGGAATTATTATTTCTCTCATAGTTACCATCTTTTTTCTCTTTCTTTACCTCTCCCCTGTATTTTGTTGCTTTGAAACAAAATTTAATAGTTTATTATGTTAAAAATTCTATAGCTGTTCAGAATTTCTATTCTTTTCCACACCAAGAAAAGATTTTTGGCATACTTTACCCATTGTGTCTTGTTTTTTTTGTTTTGTTTTGTTTTAAACAAATAAAAACACTTATATTAATAAGATATTAGCACCACTTGATGAAACAGAAAATAATATAAAACCTCAGTGGTATAACAAAACCAAATGTTTATTTATTTATTTTTTATTTCTTTTCATATGAAGTTCAGGTCAGCCAGCTTCACTTTGAGCCGCAACTTGGAGACATTTAAGCCTGCATCTTGCAAGAGGTCACCACATATCTTAGATACACAATTTTAGTTTGGAATCATTGTCTCTCCGATAATATCAGGGCTGTGTCAGACCCAAGCAAAGCTAGTGGACAGAGTGACACGGCTTCTGAGAGTGAGTCTACATCTTTGTTTGCTGCCTCCCTGGGTCCACAAATCTGTTAAAGATTAAAGACTGACAACCTTTATTAGAATGCACTGGGATAGGGGGGAACTCCCTTTTTGGATTAGAAGTGACATATCCCAGACTCTGACTAAAAGTTGTGAGACCCTCCAGGCCACTAACCAAGGAGTTGAGTTCCCCATTCCCACTTCCTGACCCAGAGATTCTATGCTGTCAGCCCATTTGGGATCTGGTCCACAGAACAAAGAAACTATTTTAATGATAAACTCACCATAGCATAGATTTCTCATTGCTTATATTTTATACTGTTAGGGAGGAAAAATTTTCACCACAATTGACAGTTCTCCTGTCTAATAAATTATGTAAAGACAGGGAATCTACATAAATGAGGGATTTTAAAAACAGGAAAAATGAGATCTGTAAGTCATTCTGAATTAAGGAGAAGGCTATAGCAGTCTGGGGCTTCAAAGGGAAGGAAGGCAATTCACAAGAGGAATGGCAAGAATAAGTATTAAAAAAAACAAACAGTGTTTGCTGGGCCACTCAGAAACAGTGATTTAAAAAGGCCTTTGATAGGGACGCCTGGGTGGCTCAGTTGGTTTAGCGGCTGCCTTCGGCTCAGGTCATGATCCCAGCGTCCTGGGATCGAGTCCCACATCGGGCTCCTCGCTCGGCAGGGAGCCTGCTTCTCCCTCTGCCTCTGCCTGCCACTCTGTCTGCCTGTGCTCACACTCTCTCTCTAACTAATAAATAAATAAAATCTTTAAAAAAAAAAAAAAAGGCCTTTGATAAAAGAGGCTTTGCTAGGTTCCTCCCTGTCTACCATACCTAGTAGTTCATGTTATACTATAATTATCTGTGGTGATAGTTCCCTTCCTGGAGAAGGTCTTCTATCTAAATCCTTTTAAGCAGTTAGAAGACAAAGAAGAAGAAGAAAAAGGGGGAGGGGGAGGGGAAGGGAGAGAGGGAGGAGGAAGAGAAGGAGGACAAGAAGAAAAACATCTTGAGTCTTTTGTTTCTTAAAAATAATCAGCTGGAGCTCCTGGGTGGCTCAGTTGGTTGAATGACTGGCTCTTGGTTTCAGCTTAGGTCATGATCTCAGGGTTATGAAATCAAGGGCTCCATACTTGGCACAGAGTCTGCTTGGGATTCTCTCTCTCCCTTTCCCTCATCCTCTGCTCCTTCAGCCCCCCAAATAAATAAATCTTTTAAAAGAATCAGTCTAAAATAAGCTACATGCCAAAGAGACCTACTTTGGGGTGGCAAATTTTGCTTTCCTAGAATACCTAGCTCCTCTTGTTTCATTTTTTTTCACTTTAGGGTTGGTGATTTATTTTAATACATTAAAAAGTTACTTACATATATACATTTTAACATCATAAATATACACTGAAATTTATATCAGTGTCTATTTCAGATCATTCCATAAGATTAATTTCATGTGTCCCCTCTCACACAGGGACATTTTAGTCCCTGTTACTTTTACACCGGAGCTGAACTCCACACACTGCTGTCTGTGGCAGGCCCAGAGCAGCCCATGATTCTCATTCTTCTCTTGCTTCCTGTTTCTAATCCATTTCTGTTTATCTTTTTTGGAGCTCTGCTGCATCTTTGTTTATAAATATTTCATGCCTCATTGCTATATGTTTGTAGTAGAATGAACAAGTTAAAACAAAAAAGTATTACCTAGACCAGAAGTATCAGTTCAATATATTTTTATTATTCTAAGCAAATTGGAGATTTAAAGAAGTGCCCCCCCATTTCTTTTATTTGGTTTCAGTCTTAATTTTTCACTTTAAAATAGCATTAAGGGTTCTTTTATGTTTAACATATGGCCACATGGATTAAAATAAATTGTGATGTAGTTTTCTCAACCTTGTTGTTCCTACGTGCTCAGAGACCCATAAATACACAATACAATGTGCATTTGGAACAAAATGTTCCTAAATCTCATGAACAACACATACCACTGTAGTCTGCTTCAGCTCAGATAGGAAGAGTGTTATAGAATAGTTTGTCATCAGTGAAGAGTAGAGAAAACCTCAGGTGGAGAGCCCTTGAAGATTATTCCCATTACTGAAAGAGGTTTTTTTGGTTTTGTTTTTTGTTTTTTGGGGGTTTTTTTGTTTTCTTTGTTTTTTGGTTTTTGGATTTTTTGTTTTTTGGATGGTAAGCGGTGTATCTCACTCCCAAACATATTTGCTTTGCTTCCTCTGCTATCATTGCAGATGAGGTAAAAATGGTCCCTCTCTGGTCACCAGAGATTTTATGTTGAAATGTTTCATTTCTTCCTGACATTAACTAAGCTACACAAGAAAAATCACCAAAAGCTTAAGGCTTAAGTTATCTACCAATCACTTGGTCACCAAATACTTATTGATCCCCACTATGTTCTAGGCTCTGACAATATAACAGTGAACAAAATGTACCAAAAAATGCTTGCCTGTATAGAGATGGAAGCAAATAAGTAACTACTGTATAGAATAGATTCTACAGATGATAAATACTATGTTAAAAATTAAGCAGGGAAGGAATGTTTAAGATGGCCATTTTAAATAGCATGGTAACTAAAAATGTGAGAGCTCTACAAAACATAAAAAGGTGTGGGAGCAACTCATATGAATGACATATGGGGGGGGCATGTGGGGCTAAAGATGAGAGTACTTGGAGAAGGGATGGAAAGAAAGGGGTTCAGGTTGTGTAGGACTATGCTCACCATTGTAATGAAGTCAGCATTTACTTTGAGTGATGTGGGATGCTTGAACAGTTTTGGGCACGGAAGTGGTATGATTTGTCTTGTACTCCAAAGGAATCACTCTGCTAAATGTTTGAAGAATAGGTAATCAAAGAGGAAGGAAGGAGGTGATTATTTTTTTTCTTTAATCCTGGATGTATTTTAATGTCAAGATCACAGGATTTGCTGAGGAATTAGACTTGGTGAAAAAGAGCAATTAGAGTAATACCAAGCAAGGTTTGTGCCATGAACAATGGGAAAGATGGAATTGTAGCTTAATTAGATGGGCACATTAGTCAGGACTCTTCAAAGAAAAAGAACATTTTCTTTTCTTTTTTTCTTTTTTTTTTCTATTTTCCTTTCTTTTCTTTTTCTCTCTCTCTTCCCTCCCTCCCCCCTCTCTCCTTTCCTTCCTTCCTTCCTTCCTTCCTTCCTTCCTTCCTTCCTTCCTTCCTTCTTTCTTGTCCTTTCTTTCCCTTTCCCTTCCCTTCCCTTCCCTACCCTCTCCTCCCCTTCCCCCCCACTCCTTTCTTTGTCTCTCTTTCTTTCTTTCCTTTCCCTCTTCCTTCCTTCCTTTTTCTCTCCTCTTTCCTTTTCTTTTCCTTTCCTTTCTTCTTTTCTTTTCTCTTCCCTGAAAGGTCGGTAATCAAAGGAGTGAGACTGATAAAAAGTGAAGGTCTAGCAAAGCTTTATTTTGCGCCAAGCATCGAGAATCAAACCAACCGGCCAGGGCCATCTCTTACAAAGAGGCGGCCCCTCTCTGCCTTACAGACTAACTTTTAAAGGGCAAAGGCCATGTGGTTGGGCCTGGCCATGCACACGTGGCCAATGAGATTGTAACACGCAGAGAAAGCTGCACAGTCATGCTAGGTCACACACGTGTGGCCAATTGAATTACAATTCACCCCATAGTAGCTATTTGAACTAGCCTATCACCTTGATCAGAATTGGCACCCAAAAGGTGGGGCCCACACTTCTTGGTAGCTAGGGAGACAGTATGCACCTTCCGCTGATTGGATGTCTCCACCTGGCCGGACTTATCCCTGCATCTGGGCTCTGTTATCTCTTCCTGACCTGACCCACCCTTGTATTTGGGCTCTGTTATCAGGGGCTGGTTGACAATATTTTACTACATAAACAACACAATAGCTGTTTAATCCAAGAGATGGAATCGCTCTGGCTAAATAGGCCCTTACATTCCCTTCTCTTCTCTTTTCTTTTCTTCCTTCTTTCCTATCACCCACAACCTGCCATTTGCAAGCTAAAGAACCTGGAAAACCAGTAGTGTAATCAGTCCAAAGCCTGAGTACCAGGGGGCCACTGGTATAAGTTCCAAAATCTAAAGGTCCAAGAACTGATGCTTTGGGTCCAAAGATAAGAAAATTGTATATTGAAGTCAAAAAGAGGGAATTTGCTCTTCCTTTACCTTTTTGTTCTTCTCCAGGCTTCAACAGATTGGATGATGTCTGCTCACATTGTGAGAGTAGATCTTTACTCAGTCTACTGATTCAATTGCTAATTTCTTCCAGAAACACCTTCACAGACACACCTATAAATTATGTTCTACCAGCTATCTGGGCATCTTTTAGCCCTGTCAAATTGGCCCATAAAATTAATCATCACAATAGGTAATTCTGTAGGAGGAGCTTTGTGTGTACAACTGTGATGGAGATCAGGATTTTTTTTTTCAAGTTATCAAAATCAAAGTGCATATTAGTAAGTAAATATAGTGAGTAGACAGATAAATGTAATAATTTGAAGTTCAGCACATACATCCAAACCTAAAATGCAAATTTGAAAGCCTCTGGTATATAGATGGGTTGTAAAGCCAGGGATCCAAGAAGAAATCATCAAAAAAGAAATATTTGAGAATCTAAGAGAATAGAGGGTTAATCATGGGTACCAGAGTTTCTTGGAAGAAAATGAAATCATGCTTCAAGAAAGAAGATATAGTACATAGGATACAATATAGCTGTAAAAAGGAATGAGAAAAGCTGATATAATATTTTCTTTATATACTGCTAAATTAAAAAAAAACATATTACTTACCTAATGGGTATGAAAAGGAAGTAGGATAACTGAGAATTTATATTTCCACTTGAATAGAAATTGAGGAATATAAAACAAACTTTCAAAAAAAAGTATTCATAAAGAACAGCAAGAGAAAATCATGGCAGAAATATTTCACAATATGTACCTTTAATACTATTTTGATTTTGAAATATAGGAATATAATACATTTAATAAAGAGTAAAAAATATCTTTTAGATTCCATATCCCCTATAGATATTATCCTACTTCTCTGATCAACTTACAATAAACTTTACTGTCTATTCCATTACTATTTTTTGAAGTGTCTTCAGCGAGACTTTTATCCCCACTGTAACAACAAAAAACAGCTCTGGTGAGAATCATACTCATATATTCCTAATTTTTATCTCATTTAACCAACAGCAGCTTTTTACACAGAGAATCCTGTGAATGTACCATGATGTCATAATGTATTATTTTTCCCCTACCTACTTTATTTTCCCAACTTTCTTGAGCTATAACTGACATATCATGTTGTGTAAGTTTAAGGTATACAGAATGATGATTTGATATATCTATATATTGAGAAATGTTTACCACAATAAGGTTAGTTAACATATCCTTCACCTCACATAATTACCACATTATTGTTATTATAGTGAGAAAATTAAAGATCTCTCATAGCAACACTCAAGTATACAATACACTATTGTTAATAATTAATACCTTACTGTACCTTAAACCCCCAAAACTTATGTATCATATAACTAAAACTTTGTACCTTTTGGCCTACATTTCCTATTTCTCCCTCAGCCCCTGGCCACCACCATTTTATTCTCTGTTTCTGAGTTTGATGTTTTTAGAGTCCACACATATGTTATGCCATGACAGTATAAGCTTCTCTTAGCATAATGCTCTTAAGGTCCATCAGTTTTGTCCCAGATGGCAGGACTTCCTTCTTCCTCATGGCTGAACAATAGTTCATTGTGTGCTGTATGTATATGAATATGTGTGTATATAAATCTGATGTAAGTATATATGCATACATATATATGACATATAAATCTGATATATATATATATGGTATATGTATTTGCTATATATATGCCATGTGTGGTCTGGTATATGCATGTGTGTGTGTGTGTGTGTGGTGTCCGTGTTTGTATATATACCCTACATGTTCTCTATATACGCATTTGCAAACTGACACTTAAAATTTTTCTATATATTGGCAATAATGAATAATGCTACAATAAGTGGGAGTATAGGATTCTCTTTGTGATCCTAATTTTACCTAATTTCATTTCCTTTAGATATATACCCAGAAGTAGGATGCTGGATCATATAGTAGTTCCATTGTTTTTTTAAAGATTTTATTTATTTATTTGTTAGAGAGAGAGAAGGAGCCAGCACAGGCAGACAAAGTGGCAGGCAGAGACAGAGGGAGAAGCAGGCTCCCTGCCAAGCAAGGAGCCCGATGTGGGACTCGATCCCAGGACACTGGGATCATGACCCGAGCCGACGGTAGCCGTTTAACCAACTGAGCCACCCAGGTGTCCCTAGTAGTTCCATTTTTAATTTTTGAGGAAATTCCATATTGTTTTCCATAGTGGCTATACCCATTTACATTCCCATCAGTAATGCACAGGGTTCCCTTTTCTCCACATCCTTGGCAATACTAAATTCTTTTCTTTTTTGATAATAGGTAGGTTGAGAGGTGTGAAGTAATATTCCTTGTGGTTTTAATTTACATTTCCCTGATGATTAGTAATGTGGAGCATCATTTTCTTAAAAATTTTATTTTATTTTTAGGGTAAATACCCAGTAGTGCAATTGCTGGGTCATAAGGTAGCTCTATTTTCAATTTTTTGAGGAACCTCCATGCTGTTTTCCAGAGTGTTTGCACCAGCTTGCATTCCCACCAACAGTGTAGGAGGGTTCCCCTTTCTCCACATCCTCGCCAGCATCTGTCATTTCCTGACTTGTTCATTTTAGCCATTCTGACTGGTGTGAAGTGGTATCTCATTGTGGTTTTGATTTGTATTTCCCTGATGCCCAGTGAAGTGGAGCACTTTTTCATGTGTCTATTGGCCATCTGGATGTCTTCTTTGCAGAAATGTCTGTTCATGTCCTCTGCCCATTTCTTGATTGGATTATTTGTTCTTTGGGTGTTGAGTTTGCTAAGCTCTTTATAGATTTTGGATACTAGCCCTTTATCTGATATTTACCCTAAAGATAGAAACATAGTGATCTGAAGGGGCATGTGTACCTGAATGTTTATAGCAGCAATGTCCACAATAGCCAAGTTATGGAAAGAACCTAGATATCCATCAACAGATAAATGGATAAAGAAGATGTGGTATATATATACACAATGGAATACTATGCAGCCATCAAAAGAAATGAAATCTTACCATTTGTGATGACATGGATGGAACTAGAGGGTATTATGCTTAGCGAAATAAGTCAATCGGAGAAAGACAACTATCACATGATCTTCCTAATATGAGGAAGTGGAGATGCAATGGGGTGGGGGCTAAGGGGGTAGGAAAAGAATAAATGAAACAAGATGGGATTGGGAGGAAGACAAACCAAAAGAGACTCTTAATGTCATAAAACAAACTGAGGGGTGTGGGGGGGGGGATTGGGAGAGGGGGGTGGGGTTACATTATATCTTTAAATAAAAATAAATAAATAAAAATTAAAAATAAAATAAAAAATAAAAATTTTATTTTATTTTTTTTCAGTGTTCCAAAATCCATTGTTTATGCACCACACCCAGTGCTCCATGCAATATGTGCCCTCCTTAATATCCACCACCAGGCTCAACCAACCTCCATGCCCCTCCTCTAAAAAACCCTGTTTGTTTCTCAGAGTTCATAGTCTCTCATGGTTTGTCTCCCTCTCCAGTTTCCCCCCACTCACTTCTCTCCATCTCCCAATGTCCTCTGTGTTATTCCTTATGCTCCACAAGTAAGTGAAACCATATGATAATTGACTCTCTCTGCTTGACTTATTTCACTCAGCATAATCTCTTCCAGTCCTGCCCATGTTGATACAAAAGTTGGGTATTCATCCTTTCTGATGGAGGCATAATACTCCATTGTAAATATGCACCATATCTTCTTTATCCATTCATCTGTTGAAGGACATCTTGGTTCTTTCCACAGTTTGGTGACTGTGACCATTGCTGCTATGAATAGTGGGGTACAGATGGCTGTTCTTTTCACTATATCTGTATCTTTGGGTAGTGCAATTGCAGGGCCATAGGATAGCTCTATTTTTAATTTCTTAAGTAATCTCCACACTGTTTTCCAAAGTGGCTGCACCAATTTGAATTCCCACCACCAGTATTAGAAGGGTTCCCCTTTCTCCACATCCTCTCCAACACTTGTTGTTTACTGTCTTGTTGATTTTGGCCATTCTAACTAATGTAAGGTGGTATCTCAATGTGGTTTTGATTTGAATCTCCCTGATGGCTAATGATGATGAACATTTTTTTAAAGATTTTATTTATTTACTTGACAGACAGAGATCACAAGTAGGCAGAGAGGAAGGGAAGCAGGCCCCCTGCCAAGCAGAGAGCCTGATTCAGGGCTCAATCCCAGGACTCTGGGATTATGACTTGAGCCGAAGGCAGAGGCTTTAATCCACTGAGCCACCCAGGTGCCTCGACGATGAACAGTTTTCATCTGTTAGCCATTTGTATGTCTTCTTTGGAGAAGTGTCTGTTCATGTCTTCTGCCCATTTTTTGACATGATTATCTATTTTGTGTTTGTTGAATTTGAGTTCTTTATAGATCTTGGATATCAGCCCTTTGTCTGTAGTATCATTTGAAAATATCTTCTCCCATTCCATGGGTTGCCTCCTTGTTTTGTTGACTGTTTCCTTTGCTGTGCAGAAGTTTTGATCTTGATGAAGCCCCAAAAGTTCATTTTTGCTTTTGTTTCCTTTGCCTTTGGAGACATATCTTGAAAGAAGTTGCTGTGGCCAATGTCAAAGAGGTTACTGCCTATGTTCTCTTCGAATTTTGGTAGATTCCTGCCTCATGTTGAGGTCTTTTATCCATTTCGAGTTTATCTCTGTGTATGGTGTAAGAGAATGGTTGACTTTCATTCTTCTATACATAGCTGTCCAATTTTTCCAGCACCATTTATTGAAAAGACTGTCTTTTTTCCACTGTATATTTTTTTCCTGTTTTATCAAAGATTTGACCATAGAGTTGATGGTCCATATCTGGGCTCTCTACTCTGTTCCACTGGTCTATGTGTCTGTTTTTGTGCCAGTACCATGCTGTCTTGGTGATCACAGCTTTGTAGTAAAGCTTGAAATCAGGCAATGTGATGCCCCCAGTTTTGTTTTTCTTTTTCAATACTTCCTTAGCAATTCAGAGTCTTTTCTGGTTCCATACAAATTTTTGGGTTGTTTGTTCCAACTCTTTGAAAAATGCTAGTGGAATTTTGATCAGGATGACATTGAAAGTATAGATTGCTGTAGGCATTATAGACATTTTAACAAAGTTTATTCTTACAATCCATGAGCATGGAATGGTCTTCCATCTTTTTGTGTCTTCTTTGGTTTCTGTCATGAGTGTTATGTAGTTCCTCGAATATAGATCCTTTACCTCTTTGCTTAGGTTTATTCCCAGGTATCTTATGGTTCTTGGTGCTATAGTAAATGGGATCAATTCTATAATTTCCCTTTCCATTTTTTCATTGTGTATAAGAAAGCAACTGATTTCTGTACATTGATTTTGTATCCTGCTACATTACTGAATTACTGTTTGAGTTCTAGTAGTTTGGGGGTGGAGTCTTTTGGCTTTTCCATATAAAGTATGTCATCTGCGAAGAGAGGGAGTTTGACTTCTTTGCTATTTTGAATAACTTTTATTTCTTTTTTTGTCTAATTGCTGTTGCTAGGAATTCTAGTACTATGTTGAACAACAGTGGTAAGAATGGACATCTTTGTCATGTTCCTGAGATCAAAGGGAAGGCTGTCAGCTTTTCCCCATTGAGGATAATATTCGCTGTGGGTTTTTCATAGATAGATTTTATGAAGTTAAGAAACATTCCCTCTATCCCTATATTTAGAATAATTTTAATCAGGAATGGATGCTGTATCTTGTCAAATGCTTTTTCTGCATCAACTGAGAGGACTATGTGGTTCTTCTCTCTTCTCTTATTGATTTGTCCTATCACACTGATTGGTTTGCAAATGTTGAACCACCCTTGCATTCCATGGATAAATCCCACCTGGTCACAGTGGATAATCTTTTTAATGTACTGTTGGATCCTATTAGCTAGGATCTTGTTGAGAATCTTGACATCCATATTCATTGGGGATTTTGGTCTAAAATTCTCCTTTTTGGTGGGGTCTTTTCCTGATTTGAGGATCAGGGTAATACTGGCTTCATAAAAAGAATCTGAAAGTTTTCCTTCTGCTTCTAGTTTTTGGAACAGCTTCAGGAGACTAGGTATTAATTCTTCTTTGAATGTATGGTAGAATTCTCCAGGGAATCTGTCAGGTCCTGGGTGTTTGTCGTGATCTCTCTCTTTTCATTCATAATTTTATTAATTTGGGTCATCTCTCTTTTCTTTTGGATTAGTTTGGCCAATGGTTTATCAATCTTATTGATTCTTTCAAAAAACCAGCTTCTAGTTTCGTTGATGTGTTCTATTATAGCTCTAGTTTCTATCTCATTGATATCTACTCTAATCTTGATTATTTCCCTTCTTGTGTGTGAGGTTGGCTTAATTTGTTATTGATTCTCCAGTTCTTTAAGGTGGAAAGAGAGCTGGTGTATTTTAGATTTTCCATTTTTTTGAGGGAAGCTTTCATGGCTATGTATTTCCCCCTTAGGACTGCCCTTGCCGTATCCCATAAGTTTTGTACCAAAGTGTCTTCAGTCTCATTGGTTTCCATGAATTGTTTAAGTTCTTTGATTTCCTGGGATTCCAAACATTCATACGTAGGTTGGTCTTTAGCTTCCAAGTGTTTGAATTCCTTCCAAACTTTTCCTTGTGGTTGAGTTCCAGTTTAAAAGCATTATGGTCTGAGAATATGCAGGGAATAAAATCAGTCTTTTGGTATCAGTTGAGCCCTGATTTGTGACCCAGTATATGGTCTATTCTGGAGAAAGTTCCATGTGCGCTCGAGAAGAATGAGTATTCTGTTGTTTTAGGGTGGAATGTTCTGTATATATCTATGAGGTCCATCTGGTCCAATGTGTCATTCAATGCTCTTGTTTTTTTATTGATTTTCTGCTTGGATGATCTCTTACTGAGCATGGCATGTTAAGATCCCCGACTATTAATGTATTTATATCAGTATGACTCTTTATCTTGATTAACAGTTGTCTTATGTAGTTGGCTGCTCCTGTGCTCCCATATTGGGGGCATAAATATTTATAATTGTTAGATCTTCTTGGTGTATAGGCCCTTTAAGAATGATGTAGTCTCCCTCTTTATCTCTGACTATAGTCTTTAGTTTAAAATCTAATTTATGTGATATGAAAATTGCTACTCCAGCTTTCTTTTGAGGCTCTTGGCATGAAAGATGCTTCTGCATCCTCTCACTTTCAGTCTGAATGTATCCTTAGGTTCCAAATGGGTCTTTTGTAGACAATATATGGACAGGTCTTGTTATTTTATCCAATTGGCAACACTTTGCCATTTTATGGGAGCAGTTAGGCCGTTCATGTTGAGAGTAGTTATTGAAAGATACGCTTTTATTGACATCATGTTGCCTGTGAGTCCTTGTTTCTATAGATTGTCCCTGTAAATTTCTGTTCTATGTCACTCTTGGGTTCTTTCTTCTTCTATAGAACCCCCATTAATATTTCTTGTAGTGCCGGCTTGGTGGTCACATATTCTTTTAAACCTCATCCAGAATTTGTTCAACTGTATCTTCTAGTCTTCTCTCTCTCTCCACCCCCTCAGGGATCCCAATAATTCTGACTTTGGAACATTTTATGGCGTCATTTATTTCGCTAATCTGTTTCCATGGCCTCAAGCTATTTCTTCCATGCCTCCCCCTGATCCTTTTTCTCTATCACTTTGTCCTCTAGATCACTAATTCTGTCTTCTGCTTGGGTTACCTTAGCTGTTAGAGTATTTAGATTAGATTGGATATCATTGATAGCATTTTTAACTTCTTTCCAGGAGGCTTTCAATTCTGCCCTTAGAGATTCTATGTTGTCACTAATGGTTTTAATCCAACCTAGATATTGCCTAGATAATTGTTACCCTGAATTCCCTTTCTGACATACTGTTAATGTCCATATCCAATAGTACTGATGGAGAGGGCACAGTCTCTGAATTTTTCCTCTATTGGGTGTTCCTCCTCCTAGTCATTTTGGTGAGAGGTGGTTGAGGGGATGTGTAGCTGAATATATCAACCATGATCCAGGGAAGGTGCACCCTGGAACGCTTCTGAGCAATCAGAAGTCACCACCAAAAAGAAAGAAAAAAGAAAGAAAGAAAGAAAGAGAGAAAGAAAAAAAAAATAAGATCCAGGCAGAATGGGCCCCAAAGGTAAGATTTATAAGGTAAACAAACAAAAACGGACAAACAAAAAGACTGACAAAAGTAAATGACAAGAAAAAAAAAAAAGAACCCAGCCAAAATGAACCCCAAAGATAGGATTTATATAATACCAAAACAAAAACAAATACACAGAAACACTGACAGAAGGAGAAGTTTGGAGAGTGATCCTCAATGTGGGCAAGGAAGGTTATTTTGATTCTTCCTGTGTGTATCTTGATATCTTGTTAAGGGATTCAACTTTCCAGAGATAAAGGGAGATTAAAACTTGTTTATATATGGGGGTAGTATTGATTAGGGAAAGAGAATTACCTTGAAGCTTATATCTATATGTATATTTAAAAAATAGAAAAGAAAAACACAGGTATATGTATGAAAAAAGTCCAAGTTAAAAGGTTATTATGGAATGCATTGTATTGAACCTCTAGTTGTAATGGTAAGTAGGTTAAAAAATTAAAAAGAACAAGAATAGTGAGAATGAATTAAAAATAAGAATTGTATCTATGAAATATACAGGCTTTAGGGCAATACCGGGAGCTTAATATATTGTCTTCCCCTGATATTGGGGTTTTACAGTTTTATGGGGACCCTGTGGTGGTCCTCTCAATCTTTTGGCTTGCCTTCTTGGGGAAGGGCCTGCCACATTGTTTTTCAGGCAGTCTTGCTTGGGTTGAGTCCTCCCTCCTGCCCCCATCAAGGGGCTGGACTCTGTGGAAACCAATTTTTCAGGCTTTTGTTCTCTGGAGGTTTTTGTTCTTTGGCAGCTTTTTGTGGCTTTTTGGAGGTTTAGTGGCAAGCAAACTGCACCGAGACCTCTGTTTCAGAGAGAAGCCCCAGTCTGCTTCCCTCTGGGTGGTCCCGAACACAGTCCCTTTCTGCAAAATCTGCTGAGCTGTGCAACCTCCCACATGCAGTGCATGTTCCCAGCCACCATCTCAGGGGTTGCCTCAAGTGCCCGCTTGTCTCTGCACCCTCTTGCCACTAAAACCACAAGCAATATTGGTTCAGGGAGCCCACTTTGGGTGGCTGCCTTTGCCGGGATTGCTGTCTGGGGTCCAGACCTCAGGTTGCTACTGAGGGAGATTGCACTGAGTTCCTTCAGGCCCCAGCTGGGAGAGTCCAGACCTGAGCTGGTCCTAGAGACCACCAGCTAGCTCCAGGATGGAGCTTTCTCAGGGCCAGTGGGGAGTGGGTCAGAACCCAGGTGTGCAGTGCGCAAAATTTCTAGGGAGTGCAGGCTGGTGCCATCACCAGATTCCCTCATGTGGGAGTGGGAGTGTTCCCAGCGAGCCATGCTGCAAGCTGCAAAACCCCAGGGTCTCTGCCATACTCTCTCTGGCATGGGTGGCCACAGACGGTGGTCATCCTGGGTCCGTGGGCGTAAGTCTGTGCCCATGACCACCCAATTCCACCAGTTGCCCCTTAAGATCTTTTGCTCTTTTTGAGTGCTTTTAACCAGACTCCAAGTTAATGCTGGTCCCCAGTCACAGGGCACTCTCTTACTGGAGTATTACTTTCCAGTGGGTTGCTTCTGGTGGTTCCTTCCCCCTTCTGTTTATCCTCTGATATCAGCCCAGTTGTTTCCAGTTGGCTTTACCTCTCTACTGGGTGTCTTCTGCCCCTGTAGAGATCCAGAAGTGTGTAATCCTACATCTCAGGCTGATTTTATGGGTGTCCAGAGTGTTCTGGTAGGTAATTAGCTCACTTTAGGGGTTGCACGGTCTCCTACTTCTCCACCATCTTGTCCCTCCTCTCCTCTTTTGATATACTTGTTTTTTTATTTGTGTATCTTCTTTGGAAAAATATCTACTCAGGCCCTCTGCCCATTTTTTAAATTGGATTATTTATTTTGGGTATTGAGTTGCATGAGTCATTTATGTATTTTGGCTATTAATCACTTATTAGATATATTATTTGAAATTATTTTCTCCCACTTCATAGGTTAGCTTTTCATTTTGTTTACTATTTCTTTTGCTATCCAGACCCTTTTTAATTTTATATAATCTGACTCTTTTACTTTTACTTTTGCTGCTTGTGCTTTTGGTATCCTATTCAAAAAAATCATTGTCAAGGCCAGTGTCAAAGAGCTAAGGAAAAACTTTTTCCCCCCTTTGTTTTCTTATGTTTAAGTCTTTAATTCATTTTGAGTTAATTTTTATGAGTAGTGAAAGGGTCCAATTTCATTCTTTTTCAGTAGTGAAAGGGTCCAATTTTCATTCTCAATTTTATTCAGTTTTCCTAATTACCATTTACTGAAAAATATCCTTTCCCTGTTGAATATTCTTGACTCTTTATCAAATATTTGTTGATCCTATGTGTGAGCTCTTGATTCTGTTCCATTGCTCTGTGTGTCTATTTTTGTTAGGTATATACTGTTTTATTTACTATAGTTTTGTAATATAGTTTGAAATCAGGAAGTATGATACCTCAAGCTTTGTTTTTCCTCAACATTGTTTTGGCTATTTGGAGTATTTTGTATTTCCATATATATTTTAGGATGAATTGTTGAACACTACATCAAAAACTATGATGTATTATTATATGTTGACTAATTGAACATAATACAATTTAGGATGATTTCTTGTTCTATTTCTGTGAAAAATGCCATTGGATTTTAATAGGAATTGCATTCAGTCTGTAGATGTGTTTTGGTAGTATCAACATTATAACAATGTTAACTCTTCCAATCCATGAAGGTAGGGGATATTTTGTTTCACTTACTTGTGTCATCATCAATGTGTTTTATTAATGTCTTCAAGTTTTCAGTGCACAGATCTTTCTCTTCCTTACTTAAATTTATTTCTAGTTTTTGTTTTTGATACAATCGTAGATGCATCAAAATATGCAAAATATGCAAAATAAGATTATTTTCTTAATTTCTCTTTCATTAATTAATTAATTTTCTCATTCATTATTAGCATATATAAATGCAACAAATTTCTGTGTATTGATTTTTTTTTATCCTGTAATTTTACTGAATTTGTTAATTAGTTCTAACTTTTTCTGTGTGGAGTCCTTAGGGTTTTATTTATATAATATGTCACCTACAAAAAATGAATTTTGCTTATTTCTTTCCAATTTGAATACCCCTACCCCTTTATTTTTTCTGCCTAATTGCTCTGGCTAGGATTGCCAATATTATATTGAATAGAAGTGATGGGAATTGGCAGTCCTGTCTTGATCTTAGAGGAATTGTTGAGCATAATGTTAGCTATAGGTTTGTCATATATGACCTTCTTATTGTTGAGGTCCATACCCTCTAAACCCACTTCATCAAGAATCTTTATCATGAATGGATATTGAATTTTATCAAAATTTTTTTGTATATACTGAAATAATCAGATGATTTTTGTCCTTAATTCTATTAAAGTGGTATGTCACAGTTATTGATTTGCTTATGTTGAATTATCCTTGTATCCTGGTGATAAATCCCACTTGCTCATTGTCTATAGTCCCTTTAATGTGTTGTTGAATTTGGTTTACTTGCATTTTGTTAAGAATTTCTGCATCTATGTTAATTAGAATTTTTGACCTATAGTTGTCTTTTTGTTTATAGTATCATCTGGCTTTGGTATCAGGGTAATGCTGGCCTCATAAAATGGACTTTGGGAGTGTTCTTTCCACTTTGTTTTCATTGGAAGGGTTTCAGGAAAATTGGCATTAATTCAAAATTTTGGTGTATTTAAACTGTAAAACTATGTGGTCTTGTGTTCTTTTTTGTTGGGAGGTTTATTTCATTACTGATTCAATCTCCTTGTTCTTAGTCTGTTCAGATTTTCTTTTTCTTCCTAATGTAGACTTCTTAGGTTGTATATTTCTAGGAATTTATCCGTTTCTTCTAGGTTGTCCAATTTATTGCTATAAAATTCTTCATGGTGTTCTCATGATCCTTTGTATTTGTGTGGCACCAGTTGTAATGTAATGTCTCATCTTCCAATTTTTCAATTTTATTTGGTTTTTTTTTTTTTTTTTTGCTTTACAAGTCTAGCTAAAGTTTTTTTTTTTCTATTTTGTTTATTCAAAATCCAACTCTTAGCTTCACTAATCTTTTCTACTATATTCTCTATTTATTTGTGCTCTGATCTTTGTTATTTCTTTCTTATCCTAATTTTGGGCACACTTTGTTCTTTTTCTAATTCCTTGAGGCATATTAGATTGTTTAAGATTATTACTTTTATTTTTAAATATGGGCATTTATCAATATAAACCTCCCTCTTAGCCCTATTTTTTCTGCATTTTGTAAGTTTTGGTATATTGTGTTTCAATTTTCATTTGTTGCAAGGTATTTTTTTCTCTTTTGGTTTTGTCTGTGACTGAATGGTTGTTCAGGAGTGTGTTGTTCAATTTTCATGCATTTTTTTCATTTTTCAGTCTTTTTCTTGTTACTGATTTCTAGCTTCATACCATTACAGTTACAAAAGATGCTTGCTAAGATTTCAATCTTTTTAAAATATATTTAGGCTTGGGGCGCCTGGGTGGCTCAGTGGGCTAAAGCCTCTGCCTTTGGCTCAGGTCATGATCCCAGGGTCCTGGGATCAAACCCCACATTGGGCTCTCTGCTCTGCAGGGAGCCTGCTTCACCTCCTCTCTCTCTGCCTGCCTCTCTGCCTACTTGTGATTTCTGTCAAATAAATGTAAGAAATATATATATATATTTATATTTATATAATAAATTTATATAATTTATATATATATTTATATATATATAATAAAATAAATTTATAAAATAAATTTATATAAATTTATTTATATAATAAATATATAATATATATAATAAATAAAAATAAATTTATATAATTTATTTATATATATATTTATATATATATATATTTAGACATGTTTTGTTACCTAACATATATTCTGTCCCAGAGAATTCTTCATGTGCACTTAAGAAGAATGTGTATTCTGCTGCCAATGGATGGAATGTTCTGTACATGTCTGTTAGGTCCCTTTGGTCTAAAGAATGGCTCAAGACCAATGTTTCCATATCTATTTATATGTATAAATGTATAAATGATGTATCCATATGTAAAAGTGAGGTATTGAAGTACCTTACTATTACTGTGATGTTGTCTTTTACTCCCTTCAGCTCTGTTAGTATTTGCAAAATATGCTGAGATGCATATATATTTACAATCGTTTTATCTTCTTGATTAATTTACACCTTTATCATTATGCAATGCCCTTCTTATCTCTTGTTACAATTTTTGACTTAGTTTATTTTGTCTGATATAAGTATAGCCCTCCCTCTTTTCTTTTAACATCCATTTGCATGGAGTATCTTTTTCCATCCCTCCACTTTGAGCCTACACATGTCCTTAAAGTTAAATTGAATCTATATAGTTTGGTCTTGTTTTTCTCCCTGTTACTTGCTCTCCTTTGATCTGTGCCTTCTTACCTTATCTAAATTTTTAATTCAACATACTCTCTTATATTTATGGAAATTAAAATTATCCTATGTCTCATATTACCAATAGCATAGAAATTATTTCTCATATATGTAAAATATACCAAATTTAATTATTTTTAAAAGTTTTGATTCAAATAATTTTTGAATGCTAAATATAGATATAAAGTATAGTGTCTTCTATTAGCTAGAATGCTAAATACTTGAAATATTTTATCTCCAAAAAATCTCAAAGCAATCCCAAGTGACAAAATAATTCATTATCAGAGAAGGAAACTTAAGTTTAAAGAAGTTGATTAAGTATCTCAACTCAAACTAGTATTAAGGAGTGAAACTAGAATTTATTCCCCATACTGAAACTTTTTTTTATTATGCCATCATGTACCTGTTTCCATTATATCTAGTCATGAGTTATAAGCTTCATGAAGGCAAGCACTATATTATACTCAATTTATAAGTTCTATACTCACTCCAAGGAGCAATTATTAAATAAATATATTAAATGCATGCATAAACTAATGAGCCCATTCTTGGCAAAATGTATTTAATCAATAAGATATTAACTTTCTGAGGAACTGTGACAAATTTTGAAGGGAAAGAAGTTTGTCTCCTTTAATGATGATTTACCTAAAATCTGGCAAGTACAGGGATCAGATCTTTCAAGAGTCTCTGTCATACCACATATGCATTCACTCCATCTATGTTCAAGTCTGTATCTACAACCCCCCCATCCCTGGCTAACAGTTGTATATACATGAAATTGTTGTGTGTCCATAAACTGTCAACCAGCCAATGTAACTTGAAGTTCACTGTGGATAGGTAAAATAAGATGACACTGAGCTACTAATATCATAGAACTTAAAGTCCAGAAAATTTGCTTCCATTTTCTGTAAGAAAACACATTAGGAGTCTTTCTATACCTGATAGTATGACATTGCATTTAAATACAACATGCATGATTAGAAACATTGATTAGAAGTATGTATTTAGGTTTTAAAGTGTAGACTGCAATAAGAGCAAGGCTACCATTGTAGTTCAGTTAAATATATTGCCATTCAGTAATTATTTGTAGTTCACACAATGCTGTGTTTGGCCTAATTAGTAGTCATACTAACAAGTAGAGTAAATAATTTGCATATTTAAGAAATGTCGAATATATCTGAGTGAAGAAGTCATACAAGCATTACCTAAATTTTGATTACCTGATTTGGGAGCATCTTATGATGAATGCTTAAAAGCTGTCTCTCCCTACTAACATTGCTACCAAGTCATGGTGGACCCAGGGTTCCAATTAGTGAGTGGCTCAAAGACCTTGAGTTTGTCTACTATTTTCTTTCTTATTCTTATAGTATACCACATTCTAACTCTGTTTCAGAATCTCTTTATATCTTATCTCATAATATTGCTTTGTAAATAAATAGCACAGTTTTTAAAATAAGAAAAATAAGAATAGTTTTACCACTCACTTGTATGACCTTAAGTAAATTATATCACTTTATTTAGATCCAGTTTTTTCATCTGTCAAATGATAGTAATAACAAACATGTTATAGAATATTATAAGATGTAACAAAAGAAAGAATTCCATTTTTGGTTATGAGAGAGCAACTTAACATCTTAACCTTCATGTTGAGAACAATTATAGAAATCAAATCAAATTTAAAAAGGCAACTGAAGGCATTGAAGACCAGCCATGGCATCTAGGATTTCAGAAGCTAGTTCTCAGGAAAAAAAGTGAGACCACAAGGAAGTAACTGTGCATGACATCCTCAGTGAATTTGCTTTCTGAACTGTACAGAGAAACAGTATGACTAGCCAAATGGAAGGGAGAAACTGGGAAGATAGGTAGAGCTATCAGCCCAGTAATTCGAGTTGAGGTTTCCCAAAGAGGTGGGATGTATAAATATCCTGGCTTTAAGTTGAGGGTCTTGAAGAACTAAGTTGTAGGAGTAGGCAAACAAAATAGAGTAGGACTTATAAATACTAAAACAGCCATGAAAATTTGCCATTCCTGGCTCAATCCAGGTGCTTGTGTCCATGTCCCTTGTTTAACTACCTGCCAATAAGAGGACTAAGTTATCTCTGGAAAAAAGACACTATCATCCTGAATCTATGAAATTTTTAATATAGAATGTCTGGCATTCAGTAAAAGGGATATCTTTTGGCAAAACAAAAATAAACCAGAAGCATGGAAATACAGAAGGGTGAAGAACACAGGAAAAGTAAATATATATATAATACTAAGTAATATTGACATTAAAATAGCAACAATAACGTATTCTGGAGTTTTAAATATATATAATTTAATTTAAATATGTGATAGCAATAGTACAAAAGGCATGAGGCAAGTAAATGATATAGGAGTATTTTAAGGTACCTTAACTGTTTAGAAAGTGGAAAAGGCACTCATTTATGATAAATGCTAATAAATCAGTAATGTATATTAGCATGTCTAGGGTAATTTAAAATGTGTAACAAATGACAGAATGAAAAAGAATATGGGGAAAAATCAGTAAAACAATGCTAGATTAATTTTAAGATGGCTAGATAAGACAGAAAACAGTAGATGATATATTTATATCTAAATATTTGAGTAGCAACATTGCATCTGAATGAACTAAATATTCTATTTAAAAGATTAAACTTGTCAAACTGGACTTAAAAACATGATATGCTGCTGTTTACAAGAAATAAACTTTAGGGGCACCTGGGTGGCTCAGTCGGTTAAGCCTCTGCCTTCGGCTCAGGTCATGATCTCAGGGTCCTGGGATCGAGCCCCGCATCAGGCTCTCTGCTCAGAAGGGAGCCTGCTTCCTCCTCTCTCTCTGCCTGCCTCTGTCTACTTGTGACCTCTGTCTGTCAACTAAATAAATAAAATCTTAGAAAATTTTTAAAAGAAAGAAATAAACTTTAAATAATAGAAGCCAGAAAAAAATAAAATCTAAAATATGAAAGAAAATGTGCTATACAAACCCTATATAAATGAGAACAAGTATAATTATACTAATATCAGTGTAAAATTTAAGAGAAGAATCATTAGAGCTGAAGTGGAACACTTTGTTGTGATGAATGACAACTCATACACATTTACACACAAAGTAAACATAGCTTCAAACTATAAAACACACAAAAGAATCTGGCATACAGAAAAAAAAGCCAAATCAACAGTCATCGTTAAGAGATTTTTAATATCTCTTAGTAATGGATAGAACAAAAAAGTCAGTAATTATACAAAAGATTCTCATAACATGGTTAATAAAGTGCACACATATATGCAATGAACAACTGAAAAACATTTTTAAGTCTACATGTAATATTTGCCAATATTGACCAATTGCTAGGCCATTTAATCAGTTTCAACCAGTTTCAAGTTTGAGTTTGTAGTTTCTTTTTAAACTATGGAGGAATTAGGCAAAATATAATAAAACCCCAAATCCTTGAAGGTTTAAAAATTATCAAAGCACATCTGAATAAGCAAGTTTCTAAGAATAAAAATTAAGATTAGGAAGTTTTTAAAAATATTTTATTTATTTATTTGGCAGAGAGATAGAGAGCACAAGTAAGCAGAGCAGCAGGCTGAGGGAAAGAGAGAAGCAGGCTGTCTGCTGAGCAGGGAGCCCAAGGTGGGGCTCAATCCCAGGACCCTGGAATCATGACCTGAGCTGAAGGCAGCCACTTAACCAACTGAGCCTTCCAGGTGCCCCAAAACATTAGGAAATCTTTAAAAATATTTGATGACAATACTTGTGAAATCTTATGGGATGTAGTTAAAATAGCCCTTAATAGGAAAATTATAGCCTTAAATTCATAAATTAGAAAAAGGAGACAACATATTTTAAAAAAACAAAACCAAAAGAAATCTTATATAATGACCCAATGGGATTTCTACCTGTAATTCAAGGTTGGTTCAATATATGAAAGTTAATCAGTATAATATACCATATTAATAAAATAAAGGGAGAACAATCCTACATAACTATTTCAATAAATGCAGAAAAAGCATTTGACAAACTAACCTTTCATGATTAAAAAAAACACTCAAATTATTAGGAAAATGAATTTCCTAAGCATGATAATGAGCATCTGTGAAAAACCCAAAGCTATCATCAGACTTAATGGTGAAAGACTGAAAGATTTCCTCCTAAGACCTGGAACAGGACACATATCTACTCTCACTACTTCTATTAAAAATAGTACTGGAGATTCTAGCTAAGTCAATTAGGGAGAAAAAAGAAAGAAAGTGATTCAGATTGGAAAGGAAGAAGTAAACTTTGTCATTTGGAGATGACACAATCTTATATATAGAAAATCCTGAAGAACCCCCCAAAAATTGTTAGTGTTTTAATAAATTATTAAGCAAAGATTCAGGATAAAAGATCAAAAACTGGTTGTATTTCTATGTACTAACAATTAACAATTTGTAAAGGCAATTGAGGTAACATTCCATTTAGAATAAGGTACTTGAGAATATTTTTTTAGAAGTGCAGTACTTGTAATCTGATATCTGTTGTCAAAAGAACTGAGGCAGATCTAAATAAATGGAAAATACTCCATGTTTATGAGGGGAGTTCACATTATTGATAAAGCAAGCATCTGCAAGTTGATCTTCAGATTCAATATAATCCTTACCAAATTTCTAACTGCTGGTACAGCTGGGTAGCTCAGTTGATGAAGTTTCCAACTCTTGATTTAGGCTCAAGTCATGATCTTCTATTAAACATAGTGCTGGAGATTCTAGCTAAGTCAATTAGGGAGAAAAAAGAAAGAAAGTGATTCAGATTGG
Organism: Taxidea taxus jeffersonii; assembly: GCA_003697995.1. Lineage (NCBI taxonomy): Eukaryota > Metazoa > Chordata > Mammalia > Carnivora > Mustelidae > Taxidea > Taxidea taxus. The sequence continues at coordinate 86,315 of ML106173.1, forward strand.
AAAGGAAGAAGGTCATGGGACTGAGCCCCACATCAAGCTCTGAGCCTGACATTCTCTCTCCCTCTGCCCCTCCCCCTTTACTCTCTCTCTCTGTCTGTCTCTCTTAAATAAATAAATAAAATCTTAAAAAACATTTCCAGCTGCATTTTTGTGTATTTATGCAGAAACAAAATACATTTTTCTTAAAATTCATATGGCAATTCAATAATGTTGATAAAGAAGAATAAAATTGGAGAACTTAAACTTCCTAATTTCAAAACTTACAACAACGTTACAGTATCAGGGCAGTGTGGTACTAACCTAAGAATAGATATATAAACCAGTGCATTAGAATTGAGAATCCAAAAATGAACATCTATGGCCAATTGATTTTTGGTAATGGTGCCAACACCAATTAATGGAGAAGAAGTAGTCTTTTGAACAAAGGGTGCTGAAACAACTGGATATCCATCTACAAAAGAATAAATTTGGACTTCTATCTCACGCCATTTAAAAACTGGCTCAAAATGGATTAAAGGTCTAAAGAGCTAGAACAAGGAAACTCTTAGAGGGAAATTTGAACGTAGATCTATAGGATGATGAATAGGGTAACAGTTTCTTAGGTATAACAGCAAGAGCATAAACAACTGCATATAAAATAGATACACAGAACTTCATCAAAATTAAAAACTTTGGGACATCAAAAGACATGTCCCACAGAATGGGAAAAACAATCCACAGAATGGGAAAAAATACTTAGAAATTATGCCTCTGATCAGAAACTTGAATTTAGAATATATAAAGAACACTTCCCAATCAATAATAAAAATATCAGTAGTCCAGTTAAAAAATAGGCAAAGGATTTGAAATGCCACATCTCCAGGGAAGATATACAAATGACCAATTAGCATATAAAATATGCTCACCATTATTAGGCACAGGAAATCCAAATCAAAACCACATTGAGATACCACTTCATACCCAGTAGGATGACTGTAATCAATAAGATGATAAGAGTGTTCTTGAGGATGTGGGGAAAATGGAGCTCTCAAACATAGCTGATGAGAAAGTAAAATGGTGCTGCCATGACTATGGTAAACAATTTGTCAGTTCTTCAAAAAATTATGTCCATTGATGATGCAACCCAGAGATTCCACTCCTAGTTACAAACCCAAGACAAGTGAAAATGTAGTCATACAAAAACGTGTTTAAATGTTCATAGCAGCATTATTCATAATAGACAAAGGTAAAAACCACCTAAATTTTCATCAATTGATGAATGGATAAACAAATTTGGCATATCTGTACAATGAAATATTATCCAGGCATAAAAAAGGAATTAGGTACTGTTACATGGTACAACATGGATGAGCCTTGAATAAATTATTGCTGAAGTGATAGAAACCAGACACAAAAGACCACATATTGTGTGATTGCATTTTTTTGAAATATCAAAGTATAGGCAAATCCATAGACAGTTGATTCATGATTGCCAATGAATCAGTGGAGGTAGGAATGGGTAGTGATTATTAATAGGTCTGTTAAAGAAGTATGCTGAAATTAGATAGTGGGGATGATTATACAACATAGTGAATAAAACCACTGAATTGCACAATTTAAAATGGTGGAGTTTATGTTGTGTGATTAAATCCCAAAAATGAAAGAAGGGCAGAAAAATCAGTATTGAAATATCCTTTATTAAATTAGAAAAGAGTAGCAACTCAATCTCCCAAAAAACGCAGAAGCAAAGAAATAACAGAAGTTAGAGTCAAAGTAGTGAAATAGAAAAATAGATGTGGAGGGAAAATTATATAAAGAAAAAGTTGGTTAATGGAAAAAAATAATAAATAATAAAAACCTAGCAAGGTTTATCAAGGAAAAAAGCACAAATTACCAAAATCAGAAATAATGTGATATTAGTACTAATCCAACAGAATTTTAAAATATAATATCTATGGACATTTTAAAATTTAAATTCAATAGACAAGTTCCCAGTAAACAATTTATCAAAACTAATAGCAGAATGAATAGAGTAAATGGATAGTTCTGATACTATTAAATATATTGAAATATTATTAAAAGTCTTCTCCAAGGAAAGTTTCTATCTCAAATGGACTCACTGAATACTTCTAAATAATACAGAGAAATAAAACCAATCTACACATACTGAAGCAAGAGAAAGGAAAAGAACAATTTCATATTTATTTTAAAAGGCCAGAGCAACCTTGATAACAATACTAGAAGAGAACATTGTAAAAAACAGAAAATTACAGACAACATCTCCTATGAACATAGGCATAAAATTTCCTAAATAAAATATTAGAAATTTGAGTCCAGCAGTACAGAAGAAGAACAATATGGCTGGTAACATACTAGGTCTGTCCCAAGAATGCATTATATGTTTAACTTTTGAAAACCAATTAGTGAAAAATCACCTTTTTAGAAGAATTAGAGAAATACCATTATCATAATAGAAGAAAATATTTGATAACATTTAATGCGTATATATGTGTGTGTATATATATACATATATATATACATACATATATTCTCAACAAGAAATATACAGAAAATATTTCCCATCAGATAAGAGCACCTATGAAAGTACATGCATATGGAAAGAACATACATACACCTATGAAGTACATACAGAAAATACATACATACTTCATGGTGAAATATTGAAAGCTTTCTCTCTTGCATCAAGAATGAGACAATAATACCTATTATGAGCACTCTTCAACATTTTGGTGGAAGTTTTAGGCAATGCAAATGGAACAAAAAGTAAAATATTGGATTGGGAGAAATTAAACTCTTCAGAAAACATACTGGTATACATATAAAATCCAAATGAATCTGCAGATAAAATAACTAAAAGTTAATATAGCAATGTCTCTAGATACAAGATAAATATAAAAATTTAAACTTTTTAAAAAGGATACAATTTTAAATTGTTTAAAAATATCAAGTAGGTGGGGAAAAAATCCACAAAAGTTGTGAATGACCTCTACACAAAGAATAGAAAGCTTTATTAAGGGAAAGTAAAGATACCCTCCCTCCTCAATTTTAGGAAGATACTGTGCACATGCAATGGGAAAACCAATATACAAAAATGTCAGTGCTCCCTCACTGAACACTGCAATTTGAAGAGTACCAATTTGTCAAAATCAGTAAGCTGACTTGAAAATGTATGTGGACAAAGAACCAAGACAGTCTTGAAGAGGAATGAAGTTGGAAGACCCAACTACTAAACAAATTTATTACAAGTTGCAGTAATAAACTCAATAGATTATTAAGGTAAGAATGTGCAAAAAGACCACTGAAACAAAAAAAATTAAAAATGCTGTAATTATTTTATGACAAAGTTGACACTTCACCATGGCAGAGCCAGATCCAAATACAGAAGAGTGATGTACTATAGAAAAATCTGGTCCCCTGTTGCTGGCTTTGAAGATGGAGGGAGGGGTATGGACCAAGGAATGCAGGTGTGAAAAGGCAAAGAAATGGATTCTCTCTTAGGATGTGCAGAAGGAGATACAGCTCTGCAACAAATTGACATCAGCTAGGTGAGACTCATGTCAGACTTCTGATCTAGATAATTATATAAATCTGTGTTGTTTTAAGCCATCAAGTTTGTGGTAACGTGTTAAGCAGCAATATGAAACTAACACAAGTTCCAGTATGGGAAAGCATGAAATTTAGCCCCCAACTTCTCACCATGCCAAAAATCAATTCCAGATAATTGTCTATGTAAGTGAAAACAAATATAGATAGGTAAGAAGGAAAGAAAGAAAGCTCCTAAAGGAAATATAGCAAAATAGCTTCATGACCTTGGGCTAGACAAAATTCTGTAAATAGGGATAAAAACAGCATGAGGCAGACATAAAAGCATAATAAAAGTAAAAGTTTCTACTTGTTAATGTAATCAAGTACTATACAAAATTAAAAACAGAAGTTGTACTTTTTTAAAAAAGATTTTATTTATTTATTTGACTGAGAGAGAGACACAGCCAGAGAGGAAACACAGGTAGAGGGAGTGGGAGAGGAAGAAGCAGGCTTTCCACCACAGAGCAGGAAGCCTGATATGGGGCTCCATCCCAGGACCCTGGGATGATGACCTGAGCCAAAGGCAGATACTGAATAATTGAGCCACCAGGCATCCCAGAAGTTGGATTTTCTTAATGGTAATAGATACCAAGAGCAAAAGAAATAGACACCATGGGGTAGGAAAAAATAATTACCTATATATAGGTATATATGTGTTATATATAAGTATATATACATGTGTGTTTTATATGTGTGTAGTTATGCATGTGTTATATATATGTAGTTATATATGAGCTATATATAAGATATATATAGACCTGGGATATATATATATATATATATAGTTCTGTATAACTAAGCACTCTATGAATCAATAAATTAAAGGCAGACACATTAAAAAAAAAGATGTGAGCAAATAATTTATCAAAGCAGCTACATTTGTGTAGCAATAAGAATAAACATATTGCAGCTACATGCAAAATCATGGATGACTGTAATACACAAAATGGCAAAAGAAACCAGACACATAATAATGCATACTGTGTGCTTGCATTTATATAATGTTCAAAAACTAGTCTAATTTCCCTGTAGTTTTAGAAACCAGGATAGTGCTTATTCATGGCAGGGGGATTGTGACTGGAAAAGCTGAACAAGGAAGACTTCTCTGAGTAATTTGCTGTTTCTTCATCTGGGTGCTAGTTACATACCAAGTGAATTCCAATTACAAAAATTTACCAAGGTGGGCAGTCATAATTTGTGCATTTTTAAAAATAGGTATATTATTCTTTGGTAGGAAAGTTGACCATAAATAGAAGTAAGCATGCAGAAATATTAGTACTTAGAGAATATAAGAAAAGCATTTATCTGGTTCATTGTAATCCTTCAATAAGTGGTAGCTTTGGAATTAATCTTCTAAACCTTTGTTTTATCCTTCTACTTCATAATAATGTGTTGGGAAACAACTTCCCTCTCTTATTTTACTATTCCACCTTTCATCAAGACAACATGAAAAAGACTAGTGTCTATTTGACTCTATCAACAAGGCTCTGAAATCAAATGCATAATTATGAATGCATGCTTTAAATTGCTAAAATGCATTTAAGTGTTTGGAAATCTCCTTCAGAATCTCTGCAAAAGGTATCTACTTTCTGCACTTCCTCTAATTAAATCCACTTTTCTTCAAGTACCAGTCATCAGTATTTTTTTAATTACTCTGATTAAGTTTTTTTGTTTTTATAAACTTTAATTTCTGGTATCTACTAGTACAGCAATGTTTTCTACAATTTTACCATATAGGTAATGTACTATCCAATGTACATATGTGCATATATGCTGTGTGTATGTGTATTATATGTGAAAATTTTAATACATTTCAGTTCAAAAAGGCTCTTACCATAATCTAACTTCTAAAATTGTATTCATTGGAAAGCACGTTTTATCTTCTGAAGTGTGGACTGAATAATGACACTATATGAACTTCTGAAATGTAACTGCATTCTACAAATCCATGTGTAAGACATGGATTTTTTTTTCACAGTTATCTATTACTTGTACTCTTGACACAATATCCATGAAGTTTTCTTTGAAATTTACCCCATGAAGGAGCAGGGCAGGCATTATTCTCTATATTTCATATATGAGTGAAGTGAGACTCAGACTTAAGTGATTATCTAAAAACCACAAAGTTCCCTTAGTTTCAGAGTCAAAGCAAAAACAAACTGAAATGCACAGGTCTTGTATTTCTAAATAAATCCATTGTTTTTGTCCCCAGACTCCAGTCTCCCTCCCTCCTCCACCACCTGCCCTATTGCTTTCTATGCTCCTTATACTTAAAATAAGAAAAGCCCACGTGGTATTGAGAGTTTGTTGGGAAGTTCCTAAGAATATAGCTGACTCTAGAAAATATGAACTTTGAAGGGCAAGTAGGGTTTGGATAAGTGTTAAGCAGACAAGTGCCACCAAACACAGCATATGCAGCAGGGGGTGAGTGAAGGGAATGATTCCTTAGACTGACAGCATTAGGATGGGAAGAAAAGAGGGATTAGGTTGCAAACAATTACATGAAATGCAACCTATACTGTAATATTTTTACCCAAAGAATCAGTATTCCTTAATGAAATTCTCCAGCAATCTATTTAGACTTCAAGGGCATATTTATGTTCCACATTTAGCTCAATTAGGATTAGAGGGAGGAGAAGTTAAGAGTCCCTGATGAGAAGCCAGACAATTTGCCTTATAGAGACAAAACCTTAGACACATTTCAAATGCCAGATGTTCATCGTGACCCATTCAAGTCTCATTAGTGTATTTTGCCTTAGTAAAGGTATTTTCATCTACTTAAAAAAATCATATAAAACAGTTTCACAAAAGAAAAAAGAGAAAGACAAAGGTATTCCATGCAAGGAGAGGGAAACATACAAAAATTGTTCTTTAAAGGGTAGGGATTGGGAGGAAACTATGACTAAACAACTATGTTTCTTACATTTTAGTGTTTTTAAGAGTCATTTGGTACCTCTTCTCTCTGTGTTTGATGCTACACGAAGTCCTGTGATTATTCTCTCCTGAATATATTGTGACTCTAGTTTTGTTCCCATTATTACCTAGACCATGCCTGTACCTTTCTATTGGTCCACCTATTTCAATAATTTATGGAGATGCCATTACTTACCTTTCAGATTGGCAAAGATTCAAAAGTTTGACAAAATGCTTTCTCTGCATCCTCGCCAACATCTCTCATTTCCTGACTTGTTAATTTTAACCATTCTGACTGGTGTGAGGTGATATCTCACTGTGGTTTTGATTTGTATTTCCCTGATGCCAAGTGATGTGGAACACTTTTTCATGTGTCTGTTGGGCATCTGGATGTCTTCTTTGCAGAAATGTCTGTTCATGTCTTCTGCCCATTTCTTCATTGTATTATTTGTTCTTTGGGTGTATTGTTTGATAAATTTTTAATACATTTTGGTTACTAGCCCTTTATCAGATACATCATTTGCAAATATCTTCTCCCATTCTGTAAGTTGTCTTTTGGTTTTGTTGACTATTTCCTTTGCTGTGCAAAAGCTTTTGATCGTGATGGAGTTGCAATAGTTCATTTTTGCCCTTGCTTCCCTTGCCTTTAGTGATGAAGGTGCTGTGGCTGGGTGCTTTGGCAAAGAAGTTGCTGAGTTCGAAGAGGTTGCTGCCTGTGTTCTGCTCAAGGATTTTGATGGATTCCTTTCTCACATTGAGGTCCTTCATCCATTTTGAGTCTATTTTCATGTGTGGTATAAGGAAATGGTCTAGTTTCATTTTTCCACATGTGGCTGCCCAATTTACCCAACACCATTTGTTGAAGAAACTGTCTTTTTTCCATTGAATGTTCTTTCCTGCTTTATCAAAGATTAGTTGACCATAGAGTTGAGGCTCCATTTCTAGGCTCTCTATTCTGCTCCATTGACCTATGTGTCTGCTTTTGTCCCAGTACCATACTGTCTTGAATATTACAGCTTTGTAATAGAGTTTGAAGTCTAGAATTGTGATGCTGCCAACTTTGGCTTTCTTTTCAAACATTCCTCTGGCCATTCAGGGTCTTTTCTGGTTCCATATAAATTTTAGGAATATTTGTTCCATTTCTTTGGCAAGGTTGATGGCGTTTTATAGGGATTCCATTAAGTGTGTAGATTGCTCTAAGTAGCATAGACATTTTCACAATATTTGTTCTCCCAACCATGAGCATGGAATGTTTTTCCACTCCTTTGTGTCTTCCTCAAATTCTTTCATGAGTATTTTATAGTTCTCTGAGTACAGATTCTATGGCTCTTTGGTTAGGTTTATTCCTAGATATCTTATGGTTTTGGGTACAATTGTAAATGGGAATGACTCCTTAATGTCTCTTTCTTCTTTCTTACTATTTGTATATAGAAATGCAACTGATTTATTTCTGTGCAATGATTTTATATCCTGACACTTCACTGAATTCCTGTATGAGTTCTAGCAGTTTTGGAGTGGAGTCTTTTGGGTTTTCCACATAAGTATCATATTATCTGCAAAGAGTGGGGGTTTGACTTCTTCTTTGCTGATTCGGATGCCTTTTATTTCTTTTTGTTGTCTGATTGCCAAGGCTAGGACTTCTAGTACTATGTTGAATAGTAGTGGTGATATTGGACAGCTCTGCTGTTTCCTGACCTTAGGGGAAAAGCCTTCAGTTTTTACTCATTGAGAATGATATTCGCTGTGAGTTTTTCATAGATGGCCTTGATGATATTGGAGTATGTACCCTCTATCCCTACACTTTGAAGAATTTTGATCAAGAAAGGATGCTGTACTTTGTCAAATGCTTTTTCAGCATCTACTGAGAGTATCATATGATTCTTGTTCTTTCTTTTATTAATGTATTGTATCACATTGAATGATTTGCAGATGTTGACCCACCTTGCAGCCCAGAAATAAATCCCACTTGGTTGGGGTGAATAATCCTTTTAACGTACTGTGGGATCCTATTGGCTAGTATTTTGGTAAGAATTTTCACATCTGTGTTCATCAAGGATATTGGTCTGTAATTCTATTTTTTGTTGGGGTCTTTGTCTGGTTTTGGGATCAAGGTAATGCTGGCCTCATAAAATGAGTTTGGAAGTTTTCCTTTCATTTCTGTTTTTTGGAAGAGTTTCAGAAGAATAGGTATTACTTCTTCTTTAAATGTTTGGTAGAATTCCCCTGGGAAGCTGTCTGGCCCTGTGCTCTTGTTTGTTGGGAGATTTTTGATGACTGCTTCAATCTCCATACTGGTTATGGGTCTGTTCAGGTTTTCCATTTCTTCCTGGTTCCATTTTGATAGTTTATATGTCTCTAGGAATGCATCCATTTATTCCAGATTGTCAAATTTGCTGGCGTATAGTTGCTCATAATTTGTTCTTATAATTGTTTTTATTTCTTTCGTATTGGTTGTGATTGCTTCTCTTTCATTCATGATTTTATTAATTTGGATCCTTTCTCTTTTCTTTTTGATAAGTCTGGCCAAGGGTTATCAATGTTATTAATTTCTTTCAAAGAACCAGCTCCTAGTTTCATTGATCTATTCTACTGTTCTTTTGGTTTCTAATTGATTGATTTCTGCTCTGATCTTTATGATTTCTCTTCTCCTGCTGGGCTTAGGCTTTCTTTGCTGTTTTTTTCTCCAGCTCCTTTAGGTGTAGGGTTAGGTTGTGTACTTGAGACCTTTCTTGTTTCTTGAGAAAGGCTTGTATTGCTATATACTTTCCTCTCAGGACTGCCTTTGCTGCATCCCAAAGATTTTGAACAATTGTGGTTTTGTTTCCTTTGTTTCCATGAATTTTTTTTCAATTCTTCCTTAATTTCCTGATTGACCCATTCATTCTTTAGTAGGATGCTCTCTAGCCTCCATGTATTTGAGTTCTTTCCAACTTTCCTCTTGTGATTGAGTTCTAGTTCCAGAGCAATGTGGTCTGAATATATGCAGGGAATGATTCTAGTCTTTTGGTACCAGTTGAGACCTGACTTGTGACCCAGGATGTGATCTATTTTGGAGAATATTCCATGTGCTTTAGAGAAGAATGTGTATTCTGTTTTTTTTGGGGGGGGGGGATGGAATGTTCTGAATATATCTGTGATGTCCATCTGGCGCAGTGTGTCCTTTAGAGCCTTTATTTCCTTATTGATCTTTTGCTCAGATGATCTATCCATTTCAGTGAGGGGGGTGTTAAAGTCCCCTACTATTAATGTATTGTTGCTGATGTGTTTCTTTGATTTTGTTATTAATTGGTTTATGTAGTTGGCTGCTCCCTTATTAGGGGCATAGATACTTAAAAATGTTAGATCTTGTTCTTGGACAGACCTTGAAGTATGATACAGTGTCCTTCCTCATCTCTTATTATAGTCCTTGGCTTAAAATTTAATTGCTCTGATAAGTGGATTGCCACCCTAGCTTTCTTTTAATGGTGAATTGTTGTCCATCCCCTCACTTTAAATCTGGAGGTGTCTTTGGATCTAAAATGAGTTTCTTGCAGACAGCATATCAATGGGTCTTGGTTTTTTATCCATTTTGTACCCTCTTTTGATTGAGGCATTTAGCCCATTCACTCTCAGGGTAACTACTGGAAGATGTGAATTTAGTGCCATTGTATTGCCTGTAAGGTGACTGTTGCTGTATATTATCTCTGTTCCTGTCTGACCTATTACTTTTAGGCTCTCTCTTTGCTTAGAGGACCCCTTTCAATATTTCCTATAGGGCTTGTTTGATGTTGGCAAATTTTTTTAGTTTTTGTTTGTCCTAGAAACTTTTTATCTCTCCTTCTATTTTCTTTTTTTTTTTAAGATTTTATTTATTTGTTAGAGAGCAAGCGAGCACAGGGAGACAGAGAGGCAGGCAGAGGCAGAGGCAGAAGCAGGCTCCCTGCCGAGCAAGAGCCCGATGTGGGACTCGATCCCAGGACGCTGGGATCATGACCTGAGCCGAAGGCAGCCGCTTAACCAACTGAGCCACCCAGGCGTCCCTCTCCTTCTATTTTCAGAGACAGCCTAGCTGGATATAGTATTGTTGGCTGCATATTTTCCTCATTTAGTGCTCTGAATATATCATGCTAGTCCTTTCTGGCATGCCAGGTCTCTGTGAATAGGTGTTCTGTCAATCTATATTTCTACTGTTGTAGGTTACAGACCTCTTGTCCTGAACTGCTTTCAATATTTTCTCTTTGTCACTGAGACTTGTAAGTTTTACTATTAGATGATGCGCGTTGACCTATTTTTATTGATTAGAGGCATTTCTCTGTGCTTCCTCGATTTTGATGCCTGTTTCCTTCCCTAAATTAGGGAAATTCTCGGACATAATTTGCCTCAATATACCTTCTGCCCCTTTCTCTCTTTCTTCTTCTTTTGCAATCCCAATTCTCCTATTCTTTCATCTTATGTATCACTTATCTCTTGAATTCTCCCCTGGTGGTCCAGTAGTTGTCTGTCTCTCTTTTTCTCAGCTTCTTTATTCTCCATCATCTGGTCTTCTATATCCCTAATTCTCTATTCTGCCTCATTTATACTAGCAGTAAGAGCCTCCATTTTTTTTATTGCACCTCAATAATAGCTTTTCTTATTTCAACTTGATTGGTTTTAATTCATTTCTCCAGAAAGTGATTTTATTTCTCCAGAAAGGGAATCTTTAGTATCTTCCATGATTTTTTCAAGTCCAGCTAGCACCTTGATAATCATCATTCTGAACTCTAGTTCTGACATATTACTAATGTCCATATTGACTAGGTCCTTAGCCATTGGTACTTCCTCTTGTTCTTTTTATTTGTGGTGACTTTTTCCGCCTTGTCATTTTATCCAGATAAGAATAGATGAATGAGAGAACAAAACAATAAAAGGGTAGCAACGACCCCAGAAAAATATACACTAACCAAATCAGAAAAGACCTGAAACTGGAAAGAAAAGAATGAGGTGTGGGGGGCACCTGGGTGGCTCAGTGGGTTAAAGTCTCTGCCTTCGGCTCAGGTCATGATCCTAGGGTCCTGGGATCAAGCCCCACATCAGGCTCTCTGCTCAGCAGGTTGCCTCTCCCTCCTCTCTCTCTCTGCCTGCTTCTCTGCCTATTTGTGATCCCTGTCTGTCAAATAAATAAATAAAAAATCTTTAAAAAAAAAAGAAGAAAAGGATGCAGGGGGAAAACACACACACACACACACACACACACACACACATATTAGACTGGTGAATAGAACAGAGCCACTCACTTGATTTGGGGTGTATTTTGGTCTGTTCCAAGAAAGTACCTCCCAAAATTTTAAAGAAATAAAATCATTATATATATATACATATATATGTATATATATGTATATATATATATATATATGTGTGTGTGTGTGTGTGTGTTTAGCTTAAAATCTAATTGACCTGATATATGGATTGCCACCCCAGCTTTCTTTTAATGGTGAATTGTCCATCCCCTCACTTTAAATCTGGAGGTGTATATATGTAAACATGATGAAGGGATGGAATATGACTGTAAAGATGAAAATTGAAAAAGATTCTAAAAAAGGAATTGATAAAGTAAGTTGTTAGAAAAAAAAAAAGAATGCATTTGATCAGACTGGAGTCTAAAAAAAAAGCCATGCACTAAAAAATCATGGGGGGAAAGCCATGAATTCTATGTGCTTCATTCCCCTAGCTTTGGAGTTCCACAGTTCTCATTGATTGGTGAACTTGGTCTTGACTGGATGTTCTTGCTCATCTGCTGGTAGAGGGGCCTCTTGCCATGATTCTCAAATATCTTTCCCAAAGACATATTTTTTTGCTCAGTTTTGCTCTTGCTGGCTTTCCTTCCCTGTACACTTTCCATATAGCTTTGGAGGATGAGAATGAAAATGGCGGCTTCCCAATCTCCAGCCCAGAGGAGCCAATAGTGTGGCGCCCCACTCCTCATTTCGCCCTCAGAGAAAAATGGTCAGTCCCTCCCATCTCCCTGGTCTCTGGCTGCACTCTGTACTCACCCAGCCTGTGACTAAGCATTTCTATCTCTGGCACACAGCCTCACTTGGAGTCTCCAAACCCAGCATATTCCTGCAGCATGCTCTGTGCCACTCCTCCTGGAGGAGGAAGGAGAGGGTCTCCCCGGATCTGTCACTTGTGAGGTCCCTGCTCAAAAAGTAGCAGTCCAATTGTGCCTTGGATCACAGTTTAAGGTAACCCTGAGCTGAGAGCCCACTCCTTTGCTCCATCTCCATAGCCAGCTTCCCTGCTCCAATACCTGGGAGCTCTGCTACACTCAAGGCACCCCCAGTCTTTCTGTGACCCTGAGGGTCCTGAGGCCACACTGTCTCTGCATGGGGTCCACCCCCTGCTTAGCCTATGGAGTGGCATCCCTCAGTGGAACAGACTTCTGAAAATTCCAATTTTGTGCTCTGCTGCTCTACTGCTTGCTGGGATCCAGCCCCTCCCCATGAAGTCTCTCTTCCTATATATGACTTCGGATTCACTTCTCCACATGTCCTACCTTCCAGAAAGTGGTTGATTTTCTGTTCCTAGAATTGCTGCTCTTCTCTTTCATCTCCTGTTGAGTTTGTAGGTGTTCAGAATGGTTTGATAACTATCTAGCTAAACTCCGGGGACCCAATGATATTTAAGTCTCCTACTCCTTTGCCATCTTGCTCCTAGAAACATTTCTTACACATGTATATTTTCATACACCAATCCACCTCTAGGAATCTGTCCTAGGGTTTCAAACCACTTCTAGGAATTTATTCTACCATTATTCTAGCCAAAAATATGAAAAACGTAGATATACCAGGCTTTGATTTACTTCAAAATAAGCCGGATAGTGAGGAGGTACAGGTAATGACTAGATAACACAAGATAGGACTTAAGTTGATCATTGTTGAAGTTGTGTAGTACATGGAAGTTCATTATACCATTTCTCTATTTTTATTTTTTTATTATTTTAATTTTTCATAATAGTAGAAAAAGAAAAGCAAGCCTGTGTGGATTGGCCCTACTGTCATGCACCCCACTCTTCCCTGGTTCTCTCTGCCTGTGCTTGAACCACTTAGCCACCTTTGTTGAGCACCTTTCCAGCCCAAGGTTTTTCTATATTGTTCTTTCTACATGGAGTTCACTTCCTTATCCTGTGTGCCTTCCTAACTTCCACTCCAGCCTTAAGACTTTGGTTCAGTTTCTACTTCCTAAAGGAATTCCTCAGACTTTCCCTGCTCTATCCTCTTGTAGTACCAGCTACCCCCTTTTCTAATAATGAACACACTTTTACATTAATTTACCTGATGATTTGTTTTTAACCCTCAGCCCCAGCAAGCCCTTAATTCCCTAAGAAAAGAAGCCACAGCCATTTTACTTAACATGGTATCCCAGTACCTACCTCAGTACACAGTAATCTTGTTTAAAAAAAATTGCACAGAACACTGGTTAAACATGACAAAACAGATTTGCTTCAGTACTAGTGCAGTAGCATAGAGAGAGTTCAGGTAAACTGAACTCAATTCCAAAGCACTTGAAAGAGAAAAATAAGTAGTATGGAGGAGAATGAACAAGGCTCATGCAGAGTAAGGCAAATAGAAAATTACAAAAAGCAGGTATGGATTGGTCAGTGTGATTAGGCCATCTGTTTCTGCTAACTGCTTGTCAGAGTCAGGCTCCTACCTTCCTAGAGAGCCTGGGAGACAGGAGTCCCATCTTTCCACATAATTATATTTTAAGGTAATGGCTCTCAGGTCCTTGAGAAAGACATTCCTTGTTGTAAAAGTTACAGTACATTCAGAGACAGAGAAAGGATTTATAATGGTAAGTTTTCTGAAGTAAATGCTTTAAGCAAAAGGGTCTATAGGCAGGGTTTAACTGGAAAACACAATAAATTCTTTGGCAGCATTGAGCTTTCTCAGGCAGGCATTTAAGGGGGCTGGAGCAGTCATCCTATGGACATGCCTTGAGCTGATTAGAAACTAAGTTCGTGTTTGTTCAGGTCACTTAGGGTGGTGGAGGGGTGGGGAGTATGGAATCATTCTTGCTTAGAGTCACAAGTCCTATAGACACAAGTTGAGGCTTAGTTGAGAAGAGGGCTTGAAGGAGCCTGTCTAGACTTTGGTCTTTGTTACTCTATAAATACTTGCTGCATGTCACACCCTATCTGTGGGGGAGAAAAAGTGTATTCAGGAAATAAGAAGCAAGAGGTATTCACATTAGAGTTAAAAAGAGCTCAAGTTTCAATAAGAATAGAGGAGAAAAAGTGCTTATTCTGGGTAGCAAAACCTGGAGCAAGATTCTCTGATGTTATCCTTTATGATATAATAGTGAAAAATAATTAATAAAAAGCTTCCTAATATTATTAGGTGTAAGTCTCTTTCTGTTCCTAAGAACAGCTAGGATTCTAAGTGGTGAAGAGAAAAAGAGAAGTAATTCTCTGTGTCAGTGTCTGCTTTGGAGTTTAAAATAAAAAGAGCAGGGGCGCCTGGCTGGTTTAGTCAGTAGAGCATGTGACTCTTGATTCAGGGTTGGGAGTTCAGGCCCCACATTAGACATGGAGCCTACTTTAAAAAATAAAGAAATAAAACAATAAAAATAAATGGATCCTTAGAATGTATTCAATAAATTAATAAGTGAAAGAGAGCATTTGTATGGCATTATAAGTATGAATGTCTACATACGAAGTTACCAATAACCAATGGACAGATGACTATAATTTGTGGAAGGGTTAAATGACCTCTAAACAGGAACTGGAGGTGGATTCTGAAGTGCTTTATGAACATGACAGGTAAGGAACCAGATCAGCAAGCTCTGAATTGTAGACCCCAGTGGCTATTTTTGCCTTTTTCTTTAACTCTAAAATATCTCTTTATAAACTGGAGTTTAAGGAATATGCCTTCTCAAAAATTTAGAATTCAGAGCACAAAGCATTGCTAATTACAGAAATAAGGAATACATGCAGCTTCCTATCTTCTTAATTATTTTACGTTTTCTTATTCTGCAAAACACAAGCCAGTTGCCTACTGAGATGTAATTCCTTATTCACAGAAGAAACAAAACTGTCAGCTACAGCCAGTTGGGATCAGTTAGTCTTCCCAGGTTAATACTGAGAAAGGAAGCTTGCCATAAAAATTAAGGCAGATGTGTTCAAATTGGGGGAAGGTGGTATTTTTATTCTTTTGCTTTAAGTGGAGCACTCTAGACCCAAAAGCTGAACTCTGCTGTGGTGTGGAACAAACTGTAGAAACTTGGAATTCCTAAAGAAATACATAAACATTTCTAATTTCTTTCCAAATAAGGTCACTCACAGAGTAGTAATATCAGGAGAAAGATGTGAAATTTATAGCATTCCTGAATAGTTAACAAGTAAGATGTCCAAGGAAGCATTTGGTGGGTGTAAGCACTATTAACATTTATACTAGTCTTCCAGACCATTTCTTTCCCCACCTTTATTTTTTTAACAAAAAATTTCTCCGGATGATAGTTCATTTTCTAAGTATAGTTTATTATGGTGGTTCTCAAACTTTTAGCAAGGGTTATCCATAAAAACTTCTTTAAAATGCAGGTTTCTGGACCTCTTTGCTAGCAAATACATTTTAGATGATCCAGGTTGGGTCCCAGAGTCCATATTTCTAACTAAGTATCCAGGTAGTTCTGACATACATGTTCTATAAGCCACAATTTGAAAAATACTGTTGAAATAAAACCTGTCACAGTAAATGGCTAGAAACTCTTGAGCTGCATTTATAATATAATTATTATGACAACAAAGCTAAATGTCAGACATAAAGTTAATAATCAATATCTACTTGTTGATGATTAATAGCTCTCAAAGTGAATTTTTTTAAAAAATTTATTTATTTTTTATTTTTCAGAGAGAGAGAGAGCACAAGCAGGCAGAGTGGCAGGCAGAGACGGAGAGAGAAGCAGGCTCCCCGCCAAGCAAGGAGCCTGATGCAGGACTTGATCCCAGGAGCCTGGGATCGTGACCTGAGCTGAAGGCAGTGGCTTAACCAACTGAGCCACCCAGGTGTCCCTGAAAGGGAATTTTAATAAAAATACGAAGTGGTGTTATTTCAACTAGATAACAGTTTTATGACAATCATCAGATTCTGATTATTACTCCCTGTTGCAAGAAAACAGGCTTGGTACTGGTGTCCCACACTACGATAGGGTTCACTGTTGGGCAGCTTGGCATGGGCTCAGATGATAATGTTCTTGCAGTAAAAGCATGGGCTTCAGATAGTTTTTCACAATCCCTGTACATTGACTCTCTGTGTACCTTTGAGACTTCCTCCTCCTCTAAGTAGGAATGATAATGTCAATGCCTACTTTCTAGGATTATGTGATGTTTAGATTTTTTCTAAGTTTCAATAACTGTAGAAGAGAAATACATAGTGGATTTCCTGTAATACAGTAGGCATTGAAGGAGGAAGGGAAAAATAACTTCACTTCTTGATCCTCATAAGGTTGATTTTATTGTCAAGAGAAAAAGCAATGACATTTTTCAGAATCTCATTCTTACATAAACCCAGTAAAGCTAAGAGTTGAAGATTTCAAGTTTGGGTCTTGGGGAATGTAGACATATATCCTTGAAAATCATGAGAAACAGTGATTGTCTTACCTAGTGGCTGTGGTTACACACCCTTTGTCTTTCTCTGACTTATTTCATTTAGCATAATGTCATTGTGGTCCATCTATATTGTTGCAAATGGCAAGATTTTTCTTCTCTTTAGTAGCTGAATAATATTCCATTGTGTGTATGTATGTGTGTACATATGTCACATTTTCTTAATCTGCTCATCCATTGATGGGCTCTTCAGTTGTTTCTGTGTCTTGCCTTTTATTTAAAAACAAAACAAAGCAAAACAAAACACTACAGTGACCATAGGGATACATATATCTTTTCAACTTAGTGTTTTTGTTTTCTTCAGATGACTACCCAGAAGTGGAATTGCTAGCTGATATGGCAGTTCTACTCCTAAATCTTTGAGACATCTCCATACTGTGTTCTATATTGGAAGCATGAATTACCATCTTCACCAAGAGTGCATAGTCCTTCACATCCTTGCCAGCACTATTTTTTTTCTTTTCTTTTTGAGAATAACCATTCTAATCTTGTGGTTTTGATTTTCATTTATTTTTTTTCAGTATTATTTCATAGATTTTATTTCTTTTTTTCTCTCTTTTTTCATTTCCTTGATGATTACTGACGTTGAACACCTTTTTATATACCTGTTGACCATCTGTATCTCTTCTTTAAAAAAAATATCTGATCAGTTACTCTGTCCATTTTTAAATGATTTTTTTTTTGCTATTGAGTTGTATGAATTCCTTATATATTTTGGTTCCTAATCCCTTTTTCAGATTTATGATTTGCAAATATTTTCTCCCATTCAGTAGGTAACTGTTTTCATGATGTTAATGGGTTTTTGTGCTCTAAAGAAGCTTTTATTTTGATGTAGTCCATTTGCTTATTTTTCCTTTTCTTGCTTTTCTTCTGATGTCAAATCTCCCCAAAAATTATCATGAAGACCAATGTCAATGAGCTTACTGTCTGTTTTCTTCTAGGAGTTTTGTGGTTTCAAATATTACTTTCAAGTCTTTAATCCATTTTGAGTTAATTTTTGAATACACTGTAAGAGTGCTCCAGTTTTCTTGACACCATTTATTAATGAGATTTTTCTTTCCCTACTGCTATTATTGGCTTTTTTGTCATAAATTAAGTGAACATGTATGTGTGGTTTTATTTCTGGAATTTTTATTCTGTTTCATGTTCCATGTTTTTTTTTTTAATTTTTTAAAAGATTTCATTTATTTATTTGAGAGAGAGAGATGAGAGGGGAGAAGGTCAGAGGGAGAAGCAGACTCCCCACAGAGCTGGGAGCCTGATGTGGGACTCAATCCCGGGATTCTGGGATCATGATCTGAGCCGGAGGCAGTGGCACAACCAACTGAGCCACCCAGGCGCCCTTCATGTTCCATGTTTTTATAATGGTATCATACTGTTTTGATTACTGAAGCTTTGTAATACAGTTTGAAATCAGGGAGTGTGATGTCCTCAAGCTTTGTTTTCCTTTCTGAAGATTGTTTTGAATAGTCAGAGTCTTTTGATATTCCATACAAATTTTACGATTGTTTGTTCTATATCTCTGAAAAATGCCATTGGAATTTTGATAGGAATTGCATTGAATCTTTAAGTTACCTTGGGTAGTATGGACATTTAAGTTGTATTCCTCAAATCCATCATAGAATATCTTTCCCTTATTTGTGTCTTCTTCAGTGTTTTTAATTAATACCTCATAGTTTTAGATGTATAGGTCTTTTACCTCCTTCATTAAATTTATTCCTAGATATTTATTTGATGCAATTGTGATATTGTTCTCCCAATTTCTCTCTCTGATAGATTGTTACTAGTGTACAGAAATACAACAGATTTGTTTATATTTACATCCTGTAACTTTACTGAATTTATTGATTAGTTACATTTTGGGGCAGCAGTGGAGTCTTTAGAGTTTTCTTTTTATAATATGTCATCTGCAAATAATGACTATTTTACTTTTTCCTTTTCAATTTGGATGCCTCTTTGTACCTAATTGTTTTGGTTAGGACTGCCAATATTATATTGAGTTAAAGTGAGGAGAATGGAATTCTTGCTTTGTTCTTGATCTTAGAGGACAAGTTTCCAGCTTTTCATAAATGAATGATGTTAGCTATAGGCTTGTCATGTATGACTTTTATTCTGTTAAGATACATTCCCTCTCTACTCATTTTGTAGAGAGTTTTTATCATAAATAATGTTGAATTCTTTCAAACTCTTCTTCTCTACTGATTGAGATCATTTTATCCGTGATTTTAATGTGATATATCATGCTGATTGATTTGCAGATGTTGAACCATCTTTTCATCCCTGGAATTAATCTTGCTTGATCAATGTGTGGTACTTGTAATGTACAGTTGAATTTGGTTTGCTAATATTTTGGTAAACATTTTGTTTATAAGTTTATCAGGAATATTGACTTATAATTTTCTAGTGGCATCCTTGTCTATTTTTGTTAGCATGGTAATGCTGGCCTCATAGAAATAAGTTTGGAAGTATTTACTCCTTTTATATTTTTTTGTAGAGTTTGAGAGAATTGGTAATATTTCTTCTTTGAATGTTTGATAGAGTTTACCAGTGAAGCAGTCTGGTCATGGGATTTGTTTGCTAGGAGGTTTTCAATTACTGATTTAATCTCCTTACTAGTTATCAGTTTGTTCTGATTTTCATTGTATGTTTCTAGAAATTACCCATTTCTTCTAGATTGTGAAATTTATTGACATGTAATTATTCATTGTAGTCTTTTTGATCCTTTGCATTTCTGCGATATCAATTGTAATCTACTCTTCCATTTCTGGTGTCGAGTCCTATCTCTTTTACCCTTGGTGAGTCTCACTAAAGATGTATCAATTTTGTTTAAGACCTGGCTCTTTAAAAAGATACTTTCATTGCTCTTTTCTATTGCCTTTTTAGTCTCTGTTTCATTTATTCCCCTGTGATATTTGTTATTTGCTTCCTTCTACTAATGATGTTAGTAGGGTTTCATTTGCTCTTCCTTTAGTTCCTTTAAGTATAAAGTTAGGTTGTTTGAAATTGTTCTTGTTTGGAAAATTACACAGTAGTGATAAATATTCTAATACATATAGTCCTGTGTGACCACTACCATAAATCCTGCTGGCCACAAGACCCTGACACTCTAGAATCATTAGCCAAAAACTCTGGTGCCAAGCTTGTGTACAATCCCCTTTCCAGGAGAACGGAATCAACCAACCTCCCCCTCAGAAGCCTCCCCCTCAGGCCTAAGCTCCAGGACAAGTAGATAAGCTTCTTTCATAGAAAAATGAAAGGGGAGTTCATATGCTTTCTGTGCAGTATCCTGGGGGTGACACCTGGCCTAGAACTGTCTCTCTCTTGGTTATAGTCCATGGGACCCAGCAATACAAGCCCTGCTGGCTAACAGAACTAAATGATAAGGGACATCCCCTGGGTAGCAGCCATAAAAGCCAGATCACCAGACATGTGTACAAGCTTCCCCCTGGGAGATACTTCACCCTGGAGTGCAGCAGAAGGAAGGTACAAAGATAGTGCCCACTCTGGAGTTTCTGGAGAAAATTACAGTAGGCCCTTAGATGTGTATTTATTTGGAAACCTGCCCTTCATTCTGTAACTATAAAGATAAGCTAAACACAGAAATACTGGGTCTTTTTCCTCTTTGAGTGCCCAGGAGGTGGTAGCCACTTGAGAACTGTTTCTCCATTGGTAGAGTCCTAAGGGACCTGTGAGCATAAACCGTACTGGTTGCCAGAGCCAGGTTATCCAATGATGTCCCTTGGTGGCAGCCACAAAAGTTGAGGCACCACACAAGGTATAAATTCCTTTCTGGGAGATACCAGTGAGCTGTAGCAAGGCAGAAAGACAGCACAAATATAGTATCACTGGCCTTCATCCCTGGGGTGCATTTCAGTAGGCACCTATATGTGTGCCAGACCAGAAAACTGCCCCCTCAGCTATAGTTTCAGGACAAGAAAATCAATGTTGTTCACAGAAAGACTAACAGTGTGTTTTAGTCTACTGTCTGTCTAGTATCCTGCGGTTGGTAAATGGCAGAGAACTGTCTCTCTGTTATACTCCTGAGACACAGAAATGCAAGCCCATTGGCCACCAAATCCAGGCAGCGATGGGGTGTCTCCTGGGAAGCAGACACAAAAAAACTGGGGCATCAGATGTATAAAAGTTCCTTTGGGAGATGCTGGCTCTCTGGAGAGCAGCAGAAAGTACAAAGATGGTGTCTGCCCCCTGAGGTCTCTGGAAAGGATTACAGTGGGCCCTTAGCTGTGTGTTTAGTTAGATGCTGCCCCCTTCCCATGTCAATACTTTAAAATAAGTAAATAAGCTGCTTTCATATTAGGTCTGGGCACCTCTCCATTGGCTGCCTCTGCTCAGGCTGCTGTGGAGAATGAGTTCACATGTGAGCCCTTCGAGGGCTATTGCCATGTTTGCTACACCACTTGGGTTTTGTGGATACATGAGCTCCTCTGGTCTTCAAAGCCAATGTTTTGGGAGCTCATCTCCAAGGTGCAGTGCCTGATATGGGATTGAAATCCTTTCCTCCTCAGGGAGAAGCTCTAGAGTTTGAGTTCCCTCCTTTGAGATCTCCATGCCGAGAGTAAGGTTTATGGCAAGATTGTGTCTTAGCCTCTCCCTCCCACCTTGATGTGTTTTGTTTTTTTTTTTTTTTTTCTTATTTACCCAATGTGTAGGAGTTGCTCAGATAGTTTTCAGATTTTTTTCCCTTCAGAGAAAAAGGTTCCATATGTAGCTGTAGATTCAGTGTGCTCTTGGGAGGAGGTGAGTTTAAGATCTTCCTATATTGCCACCTTGAACTGGAATCCTCATATATTTTTTTTCTTTCTTATGGTTTCCATCTGGCTGCTAAAAATCTTGATGTGTTTGTATTTGTTATCCAACTTTTCTACTAGATCCCTAAACCTGTTAATTATAGTTATTTTATATTTCCTGAGAGTTTCAATTTTTGGTACTCATTTGAATTTGGTTTTATTGATTGTATCTTGATAGTGCATTTTTTCTTTCCTTTTTTGGTGCCTTGGAAATCATCTACAGAACAGAATAAACTGAAGAAAATAGTATTTATGGCCCCAAACAAATATGCTTCTTTTTATTGCTAGACTTTTGATATTTTTTCACTCTTGTTAGGAGTTGAGGTGCTTTTCAGTTTTGTTGTTGCTACAATTACTCTGTATATATTACATCATCTCCTTCATATTTATCTAGCCCTACCTTGTATTTAGGGTAAGGTTTAACTTGTCATAAGATTTTTCCAAATATTCTTATTATACTTTCAGCTTTAGATTTTCTCTGTGAATTTATACCTCAGAGAGTAGATCTCTCCAGGTTTTTGCCCCTTTCCCAGAAGCACACTCTTGTTAGTTGGCTGTTGTATGGCTTGGTGGGAGGATTCATAAGTGGGATTCTGTTGTTCTTAGACATGTGCTAGGTCCCTACATGCTGAAAGTGTGCCTTTCTCAGTGAACTTGCTTGCTCCTACCCCTGCAGCAGTCTGGGCCTGGATAGTTTTGTTGCCCTGCCTCAAGTAGAGCTCTCTGCCTCCCCATTGTCTTCCATCAGTCATAATGGAGCTACTGAGTGTTTTGCTACTCTTTGCCCAGTGGTTTAAGGCTTTTTTCCCTCAGCACAGAAGTTTCAGGGAAGGTTTTATCATAGAGGAGATGGCCGTTCTCTTCCTTCAGGCCTGCAGTCCATGAGAGGCTTTCTTCAATCCCTTCCCCTAAGTATCCTAAGGAATGCCATGAAGAAAAGTCTGTAAATAGCTGAAAATTTCCTCTGTGTCTGCATTCTAGGGATTTCTAAATTCTAATGATAGTCAACTTAGTCCTAGCAATTAATTAGAAATTTTAGCCCAGATCTCACAACTTACATGATGGCTCCCATCTTCTTCCTGTCTTTCCCCTAGGAAAGCCAGTGCATACTTCTCCTTAGAGGGGCTTGTCTTTCCTTAGATTTCAGACCAGTATGTTGCCCTGCAACCTTAGTTTTCTAATCAGTTCATGAAAATTAAGCTTTCATAAATTGTCACTTATTTCTTATTGTTCAGGTGAGAGCAACACTTTGTAGTTTTTGCCATCCTGAGTGGAAGCCAGAAACCCACTTTAACTTCTTAAACATATGTTCAGGGCTTTTCTAAGTAACATAATCTTAATCTGAAATATTATAAATACCTAATTAAAAACAATGGTATCTGATTAAAATTTCTCTGTAGCAAATGAATCTAAGAAGTTTTCTTATTTTTCATGTGTCTCTTGACTAAGGTCTCTAAAAGCAATTGTTCTCATTTAATTTTCACTGAATGTTGTATTAAAAAATCTTGCTAAAATTTTATTTGTTACTTACCTAATGCTCAAGACTTTGACAAATAACAGAGTTCTAAATCTCCTGGAGAAACCATGTCTTCAGCTACAGTTGTTTTCACTGATCATAATGTCACTCCAACATTTTAAGATATTCCAGTTTAATTTCCATTTCAAATATTCTCTCTGATCTTTAGTATAAGACCTTAATAACCTGACAATTTTGAGATTTAATTAGTGAAACCAAAGCTGCTTCATGTAAACTAGAAATTCACAGGGATTAATTTAAATGGTCAGCCCTTCCACATTAGCTCAAACATCTACCTCAAAAAAATTACCAGTTGTACAAATCTTTTTTTCCCTGTCTGGTACACTTGGGGAAATGTTGAGAAGGAAAATTTTCAACAATGGGTACTGTTCACCTTTGCATTTTATAATGGCATTTGTCAACCACATCTAAAGTAAGATGTAGACCCAGGAAAAAAGTGAAAAATCATATTTTAATAAAAATCTTCATCTAAGATTTTAATCTACCTATATTGTAATAAACCATTCTGAGGTTTGAGTAATTTAATTGTAGTCAGTTTTGAAGAGTTTGCATGTATTAACTAGGTACTGGATACCAGGCATTCCACTAAGAACATTGTATGTACAATTCTATCTAATTTTCATAACATCACAGTAAGATAGATAATATTTATCTCCATTTCACAGAAGAACAAACAGGGGCTTAGAGAAGATGAGAAATGTTCCTGGGTCCCCAAGGCTAGAGAAGGGAGGGGCTCTCTATTTTTCTTCACATGCCACTGTTAACTATATATAATCCTATGCCTGTAACATCATCTCTATATAACATATCCATGGCAGCATAGTGTCAAAGGAAAGAGCCTTATACTGAAATATGTCCTACCTGGGTTGTGAAGCTGATTATGAAACCATCTGTGGACTCCTGGTCAAACCACTACCCTCTCCTAGCCTCAGAAACAGCTCTATTATGAAGAATTGAATCAGGTAGTTCTTTCAGATGCCCTAATTCAGGAACTGGCCTTAAAGTTAGGGAGAAATTAGGAGCAACCTGCATAAACTAATTCATACTAGGTTATGAATGATCACCCCTAGATGCTCCAGGGACTTTAGAATTTTCAAAGAGCAAATGCCCTGGGAATCAAGTGACAACCCTAGGCAACAAAAGCCATTAGGGAACCAGGAATGATGCCATCTCTAATTTCCTCTGTAGCATCTTTCTTACTCTTTACCAGCCTTTCCTTTTCATTTGTTCATTCTGTTTATTCCAACTAAAGATTCTGCCAGCCATATGCTAAAATTGAGGAGATACAATAGATTATTTTAAAATATAAGAACCCAAAATTAAAAACAATTCTATGGAAGGCATGGGAGGGAAGATCTTTCTGTGAGTCCAGATGAAGAGATATATTTCAAAAACGTTTGTATGGGCAACCACTCATTTACTCATTTCCTAGCACCTGTTTTCACCTTGATGTCCTAACGACAGTAAAATGGTTAATTTTGTACTTATCCCCAATACATAGTCAATATAGTAGGCATACTGTATGTAGTATTTTCCGGCATTATCATTAGCAGACTAGAAAGCTTGGATAGAGCAGCTGAAAAGTTGTGAATAACCCAGTTTCGAGACAAAGATGCTTTCGTAATGGTACATATGTAATTCACTGCTCTTTCCATATTCTAAGGTAAATTTACCTCTCCAATTGTCTCTTGATTAAACCCCATTTTTAGCAGAATCATTTCTACAATAAGTAAAAGAGAAATAATATATGGTATTGAGAGTTTAAACTTGGGCATAAGATAAACCTGGATTTAAAGTTACACTGTCCTTTATAAGATGTGTCCTTGAGCAGTTTATTTAGTTTACTTAAGGTTCAATTCTCTTTGTAAAATGATGGAGGCAGGATGGTGTTTAAAAAAAAACCCACAATACAACTGAATATATTTAAAATATCTTATGGGCTTTATTCAATGATTCATGAATCAGGGAGTATCTGCTCTAGCAGACAGGAAGGAACTCCAGTGAGCTGTACAAAATGGAGGACTTTTATAGGCAGGAGGGAGAAAGAATAGGAAATTACACTAAACAAAAAGAGCGAATTCATTATTGCAACGTTAGTTTCCTTTATGAAATGGTAGGGGTCTATCAGGCAGATTATCTAATTCTGATCAGACTATTCCTGGTTGACTGGTTCAGGATAGTATTTCTGGAAAAACTGAAACTGTAATTAAGTCACTAAATCTCAGTTTGGTGACATGGGGCTCATTAAAAGTGACTCCATTTTGGGCCTGTTGTCTTGTTTTTAACCAATGTATAATTAATGCCAATGGTACTTCATAGACTGTGAGGGACAAGTGGGATTTTGTATTTAAAGCAGTTTCTGTTTAACAACATTTACAATTTGGCCTTTTAAAGTTGGCTTTGGTGATTTTTAAAGAGGTTCAATTTTTTTCCTCCCAGTATAATAATTTATTTAAAAACTTCAAGCCCCAAAGCTTGATGCATTAACTAATCTAAATACTTTCCCTTAAAGATCAGAAGAGCCACATGATATTTCTTTGACATCATAACCTTAATGGCAATTCCTAGACTAGATTTTACTTTACTTCCTTTACAGATCAAAGCTCACCCTTCCTTTTCCCCCATCTAGTAATCAAAAAGTTGCATCCAAAAATATGGCTTTCTATGGTTATGTACCAATGAAATGTATTAGTCCTGAAAGTAGAGTTAAGTTCGCATACTAGCTCACCCACTTCCCTGTGGGACCTTAGGGAAATTATTTTACCACTCTGTGCCTCAGTTTCTTCTTCTGTAAAATAATGAAAGACTAATAAGGCAAAACCTCTAGCCAAAATCTTCATAGGCTCTGCAGAGATAGGTGGTAAGTAGTTGTTATGATGTGACATTGGATGGGAGATGGCCTGGCTGCTATGAGAGCAGATGCATGAGAGGGTGGAAGAGTACCAATTTAAGTGCAAAGGTATGGATCCACTGCTGAAGTTGGAAAATAGTCTCCTCCATCTACTACCCATGTAACCTTGGTGAAGTACTTGAACTTTCTATGTCCCATGTCCTCATCTGCAAAATGGAAATCCCTAGAGTATCTACATCATAGAATTGGTATGAGGATTAAATAAGTCAAAGCACTGAGAACTGAGGCAGCACTTAGCACTAAATAACAGCTATTATAAATTGGATTTTATTCATCCATATGTCCTGTTATTTAAAATAAAAAAAAGTGTAAGCTACTTTCCCAAAGTACATGCAACACCTCTGACTCCTACCTCTTACCAATACCTCAAAACTGTATAGCCCACTAGACATCTACTTGCATGTATCATTAGAGTTTAGGAGCTCCAATTAAACTTGTCTTATATTTAAGACCTGTGTCTCTTCTATAGATATATGTAGATATATCTACATATAGATATATAGAGATAGTTTACCTCAGTCAGTGGTACTCAAGGTAGAAACACAGGAACATTTCTAGACTTTTCCTTCCTATTGACCCTCACGTTCCACATCTAAACAGCCTCTGATTCTGCCACTTTGACCTCCTAAGTATCACATTCATCTACCCATATTCCAAAGAGTGAATCCTATGAGGGTTGGAAGCCTAGCTCTTTCATGGATTCTCAGTGACTGTTAGTCTCAGAGCTGGAAATAGCAATGAACCAGACCTATTAGCCATCAGAACTTATAGTTTAAGGAAGGAGAAAGATATTTAACAAATAACTGAAGACATTTCTCACTTAAGTATAAGTTGTGATAAGCGCTGTGGAGGAAAATGCAATAGGAATATACAAAAAGAGTATCATTTAAATATGGGAAACTTGAGCCTCAGATTGGGGCAAAGAGCTTTAGTGGCAGTCTGGAACAAACCAAAAGTCTTCTGAACTTAACCCAGTCAGCCTTCTCCTATCCATACCAATGCATACCCTTTGCCACAAAGAACACAGGTGGCAGATGTCTTCTGAAAGAGCATGTTCCTATCATTGCAGCAACAGCTCAATCCAATTGCTATCCTCTAAATTGGAGGGTAAGTTAACATGGACATGCTGGCACTTAGTGTCCGTGGGATCCATTTTTTTCCCTTCTCATTGCCACTGACCCTAATTCAAGGTAGCATTATTTCTTACCCTGTTATCATCACAGCTTTCTCCTTATAGCCTCACATCCTCTCTAAAGACCCCAAGTCATTCACACTACCTTTTTATTTTTCAATGAAAACTTGACTATGCTCCTTCTTTGCCTAAAGCCCTTCAGTGGCTTAAGACAAAATCTAAAATCCTTAACAATACCAGCATGCCGTTGCTTCTGAGGTTCTGCTCTTATATCTATCTGCCCCTCTCTAGCTTTTTCCTTATTCTCCAGCAAGAGGACTTTTTACCTTCTTCCACTGGCTTTAGAATTTGACATATGCTGTTATTCTACCTGGGAAGCTCTTGCACAAGTATCCTTACTTTAAGCCTAAGTCTTTGGCCTTAATCTTGCACACATACTATTCCTTGCTACCCTCTCTCCTACTGTCACCACACACATACACACACACACACACACACACACACACACCAATAATTCCCAACTTCAGTGTGCAAAAGTTTGATCTAAGGAATTTATTAAGAATATCTACTTCTTCAAAAAGCCCACCCCCAGATTATCTGGAGGTACATCCAAGCATTTTTTTTTTTAACTATCAAATATCCCCACGGGTTACTGACCAGGTAGCTTTCAGACCACACTCTGTAAAGCTCTGTATGATGTTAATTTTTCTTGCTATATGACATCAACTATGTTTGTTAACTTCTCCATGGAAACCTACACTGCTCTTTTAATTACTTGTTTTAAACCTGTAGTCCCTGCTCATTTGTATGCTGTATTGCTAGGACAGGGACCTTGTCTATGTTGTTCAGCCATAATCCATAGCAGAGTAGATACCACAAAATAATTTTTAAATTGATGATAATGCCTTACTTTTGTAGAACATTTAATAATTTATAAAGAGCAATACATGTAAATCAGGAAACAGGGCCTTGGGAATAGTCGTGTACCACAGTATCATGCTTGAAACCATGGGAGGCCACTGACTTCAGAAGGGTGGCTGGTCTTCTTGTTCAAGCTCCTTTATTCTAGCTGCCTCGATTGTGGTCTCTTCCTTTTCCTCCTCTGCATGCTCTGGTGACATGTAAGCCTTAATTGGAGAGTGGGGTTCCTGCCACATTCCATTTGCTCTGCTGATGAGCTGTCAAAAAGAGAAACATGAGGAACAAAATGCTGTCACAAAAATGCTCTTGATGATCCAAGCACTTCACTGCAAGTCTGTGCTTTGAGGGGTCAGCCTTTGAGGAGAAAGCGTAGTTGATGAGAAAATTGAATCCGCATTCTAAAGGCCTCCTTTCTGTTTCCACAGAAATATTTAGCAGAGGAAGGACTGAGAAGGACACAAAAAAACTCAAGACTGCCTCAGGTCACCAAGAAACAGTGATTCTCCCAGTTCACAGAGTCCCCATAATGTGGTTAAAAAAAAAAAAAATATATATATATATATATATGTATATATGTGTGTATATATTATATATATATGTGTGTGTGTGTGTGTGTGTATATGTGTGTATATATTATATATATATAACATATATAAAACATTTAGGAGACCTGAGTCAAAATCCTGAATAAATGAAAGTATATGGAAATAGTTAGTTAGTGGAGAGTTGGCACTATCAAAAAAATGAAATTTCCTGAGCCTATCCCTACCAATTGTGATTTAATAGCTCTTGGATCTGTTGTAGGTCCTCAGACAACACCTTGAAATATTGGTGTTCTGACATGTACAAGTTTGGTACTCTTTCTGAGCCTTCTTTCCTCAACTGCAAAGTCCAGACTGACCTACTTCATAGGGTTGCTTTGAGAGATAGTGAATTTCATGAAAGCCATAAGGTACTACAAATATATAGTGATTATGTTATTAGAATTATTGATGACAGTGTTAATAATTATTTCCAGGAAATCTCTGAATTATATTAGATGGTTTCTAAAGGCAACCCATAATAAAGTAATCTAAATAAATAGCTAGCAAGTAGAATTTAAGGATCTACTTAATTTATGAAGAACAGGACATATCTTGATTTTTGTTCTGTCCCCAGTGTCCCACATGCAGTAGATATTAAAGAAAATACTGTTAAGTAGGAAAATAAATGGCATCTCTCTGATAACTAGTAGATGACTTGCCAGCCCTTCAACTGCCCTCTGAGGCCTGTTCACTTTTACTCTTATCCCCAGAACTAGTCCAGAATGTGCAAAGCATCAGCAACCTCTAGGAACACTGAATTCACTGACTCAGGGCCCCTCTTTACTGAGCACCAATCTCCTGCTCAGCACTGTCCTGGGCCTGTTAGGTCACATGTGCTCTGGATTTGTCTTGTGGAAACACAAGATAAAGCCACATTTTGGGGACAGAGGAGGAATTCCTTAAAAACTCTTCCCTTGCAAATGCCTTGCTCCTTCAAAGAAAGGAGCTGTGGAATTCCTAGCTAAATGGCAGAGATAACATCAGAAGACTTAGGGAGGTTATCAGTCTCCCTTTCCCCAAGTCATCCTTCTGTGCTTACCTGTATTCTGGTACTTGATTAGTCAGAGCATAAACAAAAGTTCCCAACCCTGCCTTGTGTTTACAAGGCAACATGCCAGGTAAAAACAAAGAACAGGTGGGCTGTTCCAGTCCACTGGGACAGAGCTAGGAGACTTACTGTAGCAAGGGTGGCTAAATTGCCATGGTAACAAGCAAGCTGATCACTTAGGCACCATCACCCACTCTATATCCACAGCCTTTATAGGACAAAGGGAACACAGGTCCTTCCTGCAAGTCTTGGTATTAATGCAGTAGCTATTTTCTTTACAAGGTGCCTGAATTTGTAGCCTGTTTAGTTTTGTTTTTCTCTTCTAGGCTTTGAAATCTGAGGGAATCCCTGAAACTGCAGATTGCTTTTTGCCTTTTTAAGTTCTATAGAACTATTTATTAATTTGATATTTACTGAATTTAAAACTAATTAAAGACATAGTTTATCCTCAAGTCCTTACAACCTAGAAGGAAAATAGAGCATGACCAAAACCTACTATGATTTAAAAAAAAAAAAAAAAAAAAAGAATGGGCCTGAAAAAGGTTCTGTAGACTCTGCATTCACAGAGTTAATATTCATAATTTCAACAATCCAAAAGCTACTGCAGTGACCCATGGCATCATGGAATTTTGAGATGATTGAATTCCCTATGGGTTAAGACTGGTAGATGGAGTGAATCACATCACTGGCAAATGAACCAAGCTTCCCAATACCTGTATGCATCTTCATTGCTTTCTATTCACTGGCATTTATACAACATCTATTAGTAAGCACCTCAAATATTGAAGAATATTTTAATTCTAAAATTCTGACTTTTATGTGAAAGGTGATATAGTGATATTTTTGAAGATCTCATGGGCTCTTTCAAATATTAAGGAATTATTTTAGTGAAAAGGGATGTTAGAAATTTAAGAGAAGGTGAATGTTTTGAGAGGTACTTTAAATGGCATTGAATTTGGCTTTCAAGGGCTTGGACATATGACTTGGCAAATGAATAAGTTTGATGTGAAGAAGAACATAAAAATGTGAAGATATTAGGGGTGCCTGGGTGGCTCAGTTGGTTAAGGCCTCTGCCTTCAGCTCAGGTCATGGTCGCAGGGTTCTGGGATTAAGCCCTACATTGGGCTCTCTGCTCAGTGGGGAGCCTGCTTCCCTTCCTCTCTCTCTGCCTACTTGTGATCTCTGTCTGTCAAACAAATAAATAAAATCTTAAAAAAAGAGTGAGATTAAATCAAGAATGAAATACCACTACACATCTATTAGAATGGCTAAATTTTTTTTAAAATGTCAATATGGGGATGCCTGGGTGGCTCAGTTGGTTAAGCAGCTGCCTTCGGCTCAGGTCATGATCCCGGCGTCCTGGGATAGAGTCCCACATCGGGCTCCTTGCTCAGCGGGGAGCCTGCTTCTCCCTCTGCCTCTGCCTGCCTCTCTGTCTGCCTGTGCTCGCTCTCTCTCTCTAATAAATAAATAAATAAAATCTTTTTAAAAAGTGTCAATATGAATGTTGATAAATATCTAGAATGATAGGAACTCTCATTTGTTGCTGGTGGGAATGCAAAATGGTACAGCCATTTGGAAAGATAGTTGGTCATTTTTTTTTTATTTTTATTTAAACATATAATGTATCCCCACCACCCTCTCCCAACACCCCTCCCTGGTCATTTTTTTTTTCCAAAGTTGAGTACAATCACAGTCCAAGGTACTGAATATTTAAAGCAGCTTTATTCATAATTACCAATAAAACTAAGCATCCAAAATATTCTTCAATAGGTAAATGGGTAAACTGTGGTACATTCATACAGTGGAATAGTATTTAGTGATAAAAAGAGATGAGCTATTAAACCACAAAAAGACAAGGAGAAACCTTAAATGCATATTGCTAAGTAAAAGAAACCACATTAAAAGGACACATACTATATGAATCCAATTACATGACATTCTGGAAAAGGCAGAACTATATAAATGATAGATCAGTGGTTGCTGGTGTTATAGTAGGAGAGGACAGACTGAAAACAGAGTTGAAATAAAGGATTTTTTAGAGCAGCAAAAATGTTCTCTATGATACTGTAACTATGGATACATGACATTATGCATGTGTCAAAACCCATTGAACTTTACAGCATGAAACAGTGAACTGTAAAATATGTACATTTGAAAAAATCATTTAGGATGTTTAGAGATCCCAGAAAAGAAAGCAGATTTTGACAAGAGAATCCAACTCTTCTATAAATACATGAAACAACCTCACTGAAAAGAGCTCTGCAAAAAGGCACTAATATAAGTAACTTAGGAAATGAGTTGAGTCTGTAAATCTAAAACCAAAAGGAATCACACTGAGTGACTGCACTCTACTTGATCAAGTTCTACCTCACCTGGGTTATAAGTTAATAAATCTCATATTGTTATACACCTAAACTGGGACTGAACGGTTAAATGGAAGGGAGATGGTGGGAGCCAGATTTATCACTGAAATACTTTACAGATAAGCAAGAGGGAGACTAGAATTACCCTTGTGGTGATGGATTAGAGTTGGAGACATCAGTTTGAACTAATGCTCAGTTTAATACAAATACACACCATTACATATAGAAATATTTGTAGAGCTATGTATATTCACATGTTAGTAAAATATTTCCTTGCTCAGTCACCTGAGAGCAATGAGCATATCTAGTACCATGATCTCCATTTCAAATACCACTCTCCAGTAGAATTAATAGGGTTCCTTGGAGAAACGGTTGATTTTAGAACTGAGGCAGAAAATACACAAGATGCCTAGAGTATTTTGTAGTGCCAAAAAGTACTCAAAGAAAGTGTTCAAAGACTAGAAAACCACATTGATTTAGGATATGTCAAAGGGACACAGAATCCAACTGAAAAAGCTTCCAATTGACAAAGCAAAGTGAATTCGACCAACAAAATACAGTCTTAGATTATAACCCCAGATAAAAAGAAATACAGGTATGCCTCAGTGATAGTTCAGGTTTGGTTATAGACAACACCAACAAGGTAATTGTTGAAATAAAGCTCTATTTGTTCTCCCAGTGCATACTGAAGTTATGTTTGTACTGTATTGTAGTCTATTAGATGTGTAGTAGCATTTTGTATAAGGAAAAAATGTATATACATTAATTTAAGGTATTTTATTGCTAAAAAATATTAACCATCATCTGAGCTTTCAGTGAGTCCTAATCTTTCTGCTGATTAAGAGTTTTGCTTGATGTTTATGGCTACTGACTGATCAGGCTAGTGGTTGCAAAAGGCTGAGGTGGCTGTGGCAATTTTTTTAAATGAGACAATAATTAAGACAATAAGACAAAATTAGGTTGTTTCATGTATTTATAGAAGACAGTGTGACAAAACGAGACATTAATTTTCCTGCATCAGTCACCTCCTCCTCTCATGAACAATTTCTCTACAGTGTATGATGCTGTTTAACCACATATTACCCATAAGAGCACTTCTTTTGAAATTGGAGTTAACCCTCTGAAACCCTGCTGTTCCTTTATCAACTAAGTTGATATGGTATTCTTGTTTATTTACTTTTGTTTATTAAACTTTTTATTTTATCATAATTTTAGTTAACCTACAGTGTTATATTAGTTTCAGGTATATAATACAGTGATTGAGTAATTCTATACTTTGCTCAGTGATCATCATGATGACTATACTCTTAATCCCCATAATCTATTTCGCCCCTTACCTCCCCTATGATAACCATCACTTTGTTCTCTAAGAGTCTATTTTTCGTTTTATCTTATTTTTTCTTCCTTTGTTTTGCTTCTTAAATTCCACATATGAATGAGATCATCTTTTTTTAACTAACTTATAATGTATTATTTGTTTCAGGGATGGAGGTCTGATTCATCACTCTTACACAATTCATAGCACTCACCATAGCACTTACCCTACCCAATGTCCATCACCCAGCCATCCCATCCCTCATAACCACCCCCCTCTCCAACAACCCTTAGTTTGTTTCCTGAGATTAAGAGGCTCTTATGGTTTGTCTCCATCTGTGGTTCCATCTTGTTTCATTTTTCCCTCCCTTCTATGTTTCTCCTGTTTCTCAAATTCCTCTTATCACTGAGATCATATGATAATTATCTCTGTAACTGACTTAGCGTAATACCCTCTAGTTGTCATTGCAAATGGCAAGATTTTGGGGTTTTTTGATGGCTGCATAGTATTCCACTGTATGTATGTATGTACATATGTATGTATATAAAATATATGTATATATACATATATATACACATACATACATATATACATACATATAAAATATATGTATATATAAGGAAGGTAATAAGGTAAATATATAAGGAAGGTAAAATATATGTGTATGTATATGTACACATATACATACACATATATATATATATATATATACACACACACATATATATATACACATATATTTTACCTTCCTTATCCATTCATCTATTGATGGACATCTAGGTTCTTTTCATAGTTTGGCTATTGCGGACATTGCTGCTATAAACATTTGGGTACATGTGCCCCTTTGGATCACTACATTTGTATCTTTAGAGTAAATACCCAGTAGTGCATTTGCTGGGTCATAAGGTAGCTCTATTTCCAACTTTTTGAGGAACCTCAATCTGTTCCCCAGCATGGCTACACCAGCTCACATTCCCTCTAGCAGTGTAGGAGAGTTCCCCTTTCTCCATATCCTTGTCAACACCTGTCATTTCCTAATTGCTAATTTTAGCCATTCTGATTGGAATGAGATGGTATCTCACTGTGGTTTTGATTTGTATTTCCCTGATTCCCAGTGATGTGGAGCACTTTCTCATGTGTCTTTTGGCCATTTGGATGTCTTCTCTGCAGAAATGTCT
The DNA here is from genome assembly GCA_003697995.1 of Taxidea taxus jeffersonii. Classification (NCBI taxonomy): domain Eukaryota; kingdom Metazoa; phylum Chordata; class Mammalia; order Carnivora; family Mustelidae; genus Taxidea; species Taxidea taxus. The sequence goes on from ML106173.1 coordinate 121,231, forward strand.
GTTCATGTCTTTTGCCCATTTCTTCATAGGATTATTTGTTCATTGGGTGTTCAGTTAGATATGTTCCTTATAGATTTTATCTGATGTGTCATTTACAAATATCTTTTCCCATTCTGTTCATTGTCTTTTGGTTTTGCTGACTGTTTCCTTACCTGGGCAAAAGCTTTTGGTCTTGATGAAGTCCTAATAGTTCATTTTTGCCCTTGTTTCCCTGACATTTGGCATGTTTCTAAGAAGCAGTTGCTGCAGATGAGGTCGAAGAGGTTGCTGCCTATGTTCTCCTCAAGGAAGACATTGAGGTCTTTCATTCATTTTGAGTCTATTTTTGTGTAAGGTGTAAGGAAATGGTCCAGTTTCATTCTTCTGCATGTGGATGTCCAATTTTCCCAACATCATTTGTTGAAGAGATTATCTTTCCATTGAACATTCTTTCCTGCTTTGTTGAGGATTAGTTGACCATAGAGTTGAGGGTCCATTTCTGGGCTCTCTATTCTGCTTCATTGATGTATTTCTCTGTTTTTGTGTCAGTACAACACTGTCTTGATGATTACAGCTTTGGAATAGAGCTTGAAGTCTGGAATTGTGATGCTGCCAACTTTGGCTTTCTTTTCAAACATTTCTCTGGCTATTCAGGGTCTTTTCTGGTTCCATACAAATTTAAGATTATTTGTTCCATTTCACTGAAAGAAGTTGATGGTATTTCCATAGGGATTGAATTAAATGATGCATTGATTTTTCTAGGTAGCACAAACGTTTTCACAATATTTGCTATTCCAACCCATGAGCATGGGATGTTTTTCCATTTCTTTGTGTCTTCCTCAATTTCTTTCATGCGTACTCTGAGTTTTCTGAGTATAGATTCTTTGCCTATTTGATTAGGTTTATTCCTAGGTATCTTATGGTTTTGGGTGCAATTATAAAATTGGATCAACTCCTTAATTTCTCTTTCTTCTGTCTTGTTATTGGTGTATAGAAATACAACTGATTTCTGTGCATTGATTTTATATCCTGACACTTTACTGAATTCCTATATGAGTTCTAGCAGTTTTGGAGTGGAGTCTTTTGTGTTTTCCACATAAGTATCATATCATCTACAAAAAGTGAGAGTTTGACATCTTCATTGCCAATTTGGAAGTCTTTTATTTCTTTTTGTTGTCTGATTGCTGAGGCTAGGACTTCTAGTACTGTGTTGAATAGCAGTGGTGATATTGGACAGCGATGCCTGTGATCCTGACCTTAGGGGAAAAGCTCTCAGTTTTTCCCCATTGAGAATGATATTCACTGTGGGTTTTTCATAGATGGCTTTGATGATACTGAGGTATGTACCTTCTGTCCCTACATTGTGAAGAGTTTTGATCAACGAAGGATACTATACTTTGTCAAATGCTTTTTCAGCATCTGTTGAGAGTACCATATGGTTCTTGTTCTTTCTTTGACTAATGTATTGTATCACATTGATTGATTTGTGGATGTTGAACCAAACTTACAGCTCAGGGATAAAACCCACTTGACCGTGGTGATCAATCCTTTTAATTGTACTGATGGACCCTATTGGCTACTATTTTGGTGAGAATTTTTGCATCTGTGTTCATCAAGGATATTGGTCTATGATTCTCCTTTTTGATGGTGTCTTTGTCGGATTTTGGGATCAAGGTAATACTGGCCTCATAAAATGAGTTTGGAAGTTTTCCTTCCATTTCTTTTTTTTTTTTTTTTTTTTTTGGAACAGTTTCAGAATAGCTCTTAATTCTTCTTTAAATGTTTGGTAGAATTCCCTTGGGAAACTAGTTGGCCTGGGCTCTTGTTTGTTGGGAGATTTTTGATGATTGCTTCCATTTCCTCAGTGCTATGGCTCTGTTCAAATTTTCTATTTCTTCCTGGTTCAGTTTTGGTAGTTTATATGTCTCTAGGAATGCATCCACTTCTTCCAGATTGTCTAAATTGATGGCATATATTTGTTCATAATATGTTTTTAGAACTGTTTGTATTTCGTTGCTGTTGGTTGTGATCTCTCCTCTTTCATTCATGATTTTATTAATTAGGGTCCTTCTCTTTTCTTTTAGATAAGTCTGGCCAGGGATTTATCATTCTTATTAGTTCGTTCAAAGAACCAGCTCCTAGTTTCATTGATCTATTCTACTGTTCTTTTGGTTTCTAATTGATTGATTTCTGCTCTGATCTTTATGATTTCTCTTCTCCTGCTTGGCTTAGGCTTTCTTTGCTGTTCTTTCTCCCCCTCCTTTAGGTGTAGGGTTAGGTTGTGTACTTGAGACCTTTCTTGTTTCTTGAGAAAGGCTTGTATTGCTATATACTTTCCTCTCAGGACTGCCTTTTCTGTGTCTCAAAGATTTTGAAAAGTTGTATTTTCATTTTCATTTGTTTCCATGATTTTTTTTCAATTCTTCTTTAATTTCCTGGTTGACCCATTCATTCTATAGTAGGATGCTCTTTAGCCTCCATGTATTTGAGTTCTTTCCAAGTTTCCTCTTGTGATTGAGTTCTAGTTTCAGAGCAATGTGGTCTGAATATATGCAGGGAATGATCCCAGTCTTTTGGTACCTGTTGAGACCTGATTTGTGACCCAGGATGTGATCTATTTTTGAGAATATTCCATGTGCATTAGAGAAGAATGTGTATTCTGTTGCTTTGGGATGGAATATTCTGAATATATCTGTGATGTCCATCTGGCGCAGTGTGTCCTTTAGAGCCTTTATTTCCTTATTGATCTTTTGCTCAGGTGATCTATCCATTTCAGTGAGGGGGTGTTGATGTCCCCTACTATTATTGTATTATTGCTGATGTGTTCCTTTGATTTTGTTATTAATTGGTTTATGTAGTTGGCTGCTCCCATGTTAGGGGCATAGATACTTAAAAATGTTAGATCTTGTTCTTGGAGAGACCCTTGAAGTATGATACAGTGTCCTTCCTCATCTCTTATTATCGTCTTTGGCTTAAAATCTAATTGATCTGATAAGTGGATTGCCACCCCAGCTTTCTTTTAATGGTGAATTGTTGTCCATCCCCTCACTTTAAATCTGGAGATGTCTTTGGGTCTAAAATGAGTTTCTTGCAGAAGCATATCGATAGGTTTTGTTTTTTTATCCATTTGGATATCCTGTGTGTTTTGATTGGGGCATTTAACCCATTTACATTCAGGGTAACTATTGAAAGATATTAATTTAGTGTCATTGTATTGCCTGTAATGTGACTGTCACTGTATATTGTCTTTGTTCCTTTCTGGCCTGTTACTTTTAGGCTCTCTCTTTGCTTAGAGGACCGCTTTCATTATTTCTTATAGGGCTGGTTTGGCATTTTCAAATTCTTTTGTTTTTTGTTTGTCCTGGAAGGCTTTTATTTCTCCTTCTATTTTCAGTGACAGCCTAGCTGGATATAGTATTCTTGGCTGCCTATTTTTCTCATTTAGTGTTCTGAATATATTATGCTCATCCTTCCTGGCCTGCCAGGTCTCTGTGGATAGGTCTGCTGCCAATCTAATATTTCTACCATTGTAAGTTACAGGCCTCTTGTCCTGAACTGCTTTCAGTATTTTCTCTTTGTCACTGAGACTTGTAAGTTTTACTATTAGATTACAGTTTGTGGACGTATTTTTATTGATTTTGAGGGGGATTCTCTCTGCCTCTTGGATTTTGATGTCTGTTTCCTTCCCCAAATTAGGGAAGTTCTCTGCTATAATTTACTCTAATGTACCTTTTTCCCCTCTCTCTCCTTCTTCTAATACTAATTATTCTAATATTGTTTCATCTTATGGTATCACATATCTCTTGAATTCTCCCCTTGTGATCCAGTAGTAGTTTATCTCTTTTTCTAAACTCTTTATTTCTCCATCATTTGGTCTTCTATATATAATTCTAGCTTTTGCCTCATTTATCCTAGCAGTAGGAGTCTCCATTTTTTATTGCACCTCATTAATGGCTCTTTTGACATCAGCTTGGTTAGATTTTAGTTTTTATTTCTCCAGAAAGGTATTTTATATCTCCAGAAAGGGAATCTCTGGTATCTTCCATGCTCTTTTTGAGCCCAGCTAGCATCTTTATAATCATGATTCTGAACTCTAGTTCTGACACTTACAAATGTCTGTGTTGATTAAGTCCCTAGCAGCCAGTACTGCCTCTTGTTCTTTTTTTTTTTTTTTTTTTTTTTTTGAGGTGAGTTTTTCTGCCTTGTCATTTTGGCCAGGGAAGAGTAGATGAATGAGAGAACAGAAAGCTACCTGGATAACAATGAACCCAGAAAAATATACACTAACCAAATCAGAAGTGACCCAAAACTGGGGAGAGAAGAAAGGAAAATAGATATCTATGATTAGATTGGTGAATAGAACAGCACCACACACTTGATTTTGGGTGTTTTGGTGTGTTAGAGGAAACTGCCTCCCAAAATTTTAAAGAAAGAGAGAAAAAAAAAGTATATATATCTCCATACATACTTTTTTTATCCATATACACACTATATAGTATATATATATATATATATACTACATAGTGTACACTGTATGTGGTGTACACTATATAGTATATATACTGTATATATCCATACACGCACACATACAAAAAATAAGGGTAAACATGATGAAAGAATGGAATATGACTGTAGAGATAAAAATTTTTAAAAGATTCTGAAAAAGGAATTGATAAGAAGTTGGTTGAAAAAAGAAAAAAATAGAAAAACAAAAAAAGAATGTGATCAGGCTGGAGTCTAGAACAAAGCCACTCCTGTCTCCCTAGTCTCCGGCTACACTCTGTGCTCACCTGGCCTCTGACTGAGCATTTCTACCTCTGGCACATGGCCCTGTTTGGAGTCTCCAAACCCAGCAGATTCTGGCAGCACACTCCCACACTGCTCCTTCCAGTGGAGGAATGGAGGGTTCTCCCCAGATCTGTCCTGCTTGTGGGTCACTGCTTGAAAAGTAGTGGCCCAACTCTGCTTGGGTCATGATTTAACATAACCCTGAGCTGAGAGCCCACTTCTCAGCTCCATCTTTGCAGCTATATTTCCTGCTTCAATACCCAGGAGTTCTGTCACACTCAGACACCCCTGGTCTTTCTGTGACTCCAAGTGACCTGAGACAACACTGTCCCAGCGAGGGCTCCACCCCCGCTTAGCGATTGGAGTGACATCCCACCATGGAGCAGATGTCTAAAAGTTCTGATTTTGTGCTCCATTTCTCTCTCACTTGCTGGTAGCCAGGTGATGGATGTACTCTACCCACCCCCAACCCCACTGGTCTATCTTCCCATATATTGCTTCGTATTCACTTGCCCACACATCCTACCTTCCAGAAAGTGGTTGCTTTTCTGTCCATAGAATTGCTGCTATTCTTCGATCTCCTGTTGAGTTTGTAGGTACTCAGAATGGTTTGATAATTATTTAGCTGAATTCCTGGGACCAGAAAAATTTAGGTCTTGTACTCCACCATCTTGCTCCTTCCCCTATATCACATCTTCTTTATTTATTCATCTTTCAATGGATACTTGGACTGATTCCATAGTTTGGCTATTATAAGTAATACTACAGTAATATAGGGAAGGATATATCCTTTTGAGTTAGTGTTTTTGCATTTTTTTATTATGTTGTTAGTCACCATACAGTTTATCATTAGTTTTTAAGTAGTGTTCAATGATTCATCATTTTATGTATAACACCCAGTGCTCTGTGCAACATATGCCCTCCTTAATACCTATCACGCAGCTATCTCTTCCCCCAACCCCCTCTTCTCTGAAACCCTCAGATTGTTTCCTGGACTCCATAGTCTTTCATGATTCCTCTCCCCCTCTTATTTCCCCTACTTCAGTTTTCCCTCCATCCCCCTAATATCCTCCATGCTATTCTTATATTCCAATTATGATTGAAACCATATGGTAATTGTCTTTCTCGGCTGGACTTATTTCACTTAGCATAATCCCCTCCATCTCCATCCATGTCAGCACAAATGGTGGGTATTCATCCTTTCTGATTGCTGACTAATATTCCATTGTTTATATGGACCACATCTTCTTTATCCATTTGTCTGTTTAAGGGCATCTAAGTTTCTTCCACAGTTTGGCTATTGTGGACATTGCTGCTATGAACATTGGGGTGCAGGTGCCACTTCTTTTCACTACATCTGTATCTGTGGGGCAAATACTCAGTAATGCAATTGCTGGGTCATTGGGTAGCTCTATTTTTAACTTTTTGAGGAACCACCATACTGTTTCCAAAAGTGGCTGTACCAGCTTTCATTCACACCAACAGTGTAAAAAGGTTCCCCTTTCTCCACAATCTCTCCAACATTTGTTTGGTCCTGCCTTGTTAATTTTTGTCATTCTCACTGGTGTAAGGTGGCATCTCAATGTGGTTTTGATTTGAATTTCCCTGGTGGCTAATGATGCTGAACATTTTTTCATGTGTCAGCCATTTGTATGTCTTCTTTGGAGAAGTATCTGTTCATGTCTTCTTCCCATTCTTTGACTAGATTAATTGGATTTTAGGCATTGAGTTTGAGAATTCTTTATATATCTTAGATACCAGTCCTTTATCTGTAATGTCATTTGCAGATATCTTCTCCTCATTCTGTGGGTTGCTTCTTAGTTTTATTCACTGTTTCCTTTGCTGTGCAGAAGCTTTTTTATCTTGATGAAATCCTAATAGTTCATTTTTGCTGTTGCTTCCCTTGCCTTTGGAAACTTGTGGTGCAAGAAGTTGCTATGGCTGATGTCAAAGAGGTTACTGCCTATGATCTCCTCTAGGACTCTGATGGATTCCTATCTCACATTGAGATCTTTCATCCATTTAGAGTTTATCTTTGTGTGTGGTCTAAGAGAATGGTCAGTTTCATTCTTCTGTATGTGGCTGTCCAATTTTCCTAGCACCATTTATTGAGAGACTGTCTTTTTTCCATTGGATATTTTTTCCTGATTTGTTGAAGTTAGTTGACCATAGCATCGAGGGTCCATTTATGGCTCCTGTATTCCATTCCATTGACCTATATGTCTGTTTTTGTGCCAATACCATGCTGTCTTGGTGATCACAGATTTGTAATAGAGCATGAAGTCAGGCAACATGATGCCCCCAGCTTTGTCTTTTTCAACATTTCCTTGGCAGTTTGGGGTGTTTTCTGGTTCCATACAAATTTTAGGATTATTCGATCTAGCTCTTTGAAAAATGCCAATGTTATTTTAATAGGGATGGCATTGAAAATATACACCGCTCCAGACCGCATAGACATTTTAACAACGTTTATTCTTCTGATCCATGAGCATGGAATGTTTTTCCATCTTTTTTGGTGTCTTCTTCAATTTATTTCATGAGTGTTTTATAGTTCCTAGAGTATACATCCTTTACATCTTTGGTTAGGTTTATTCCAAGGTATCTTAAGGTTTTTACTCTATTGTAAGTGGAATCACTTCTTTAATTTCTCTTTCTACAAATTCATTGTTAGTGTATAAGAAAGCAACTTTTTCTGTGCATTGATTTTGTATCCTGCCACATTACTGAATTGCTGTATGAGTTCTAGTAATTTGGGGGTGGAGTCTTTTGGGTTTTTCACATAAAGTATCATGTCATCTGTGAAGAGAGAGAGTTTGACTTCCTCTTTGCCCATTTCAATGCCTTTTCTTTCTTTTTGTTGTCTGATTGCTGATGCTAGGACTTCCAGTACTATGTTGAACAGTAGTGGCCAGAGTGGACATCCCTGTCATGTTCCTGATCTTAAGGGAAAAGCTCTTAGCTCATTCCCATTGAGAATGATATCTGCTGTGGGCTTTTCATAAATGGTTTTTATGGTATTGAAGTATGTTCCCTCTATTCCTGTTCTCTGGAGAGTTTTAATCAGGAAAGGATGCTGTGTTTTGTCAAATTCTTTTTCTGCATCAATCAAGAGGACCATATGGTTCTTGTCTTTTATTAATGTGCTCTATCACATTGATTGATTTGCTAATGTTGAATCACCTTTGCATCCCAGGAGTAAATCCAACCTGGTTGTGATAGATAATCCTTTTAATGTACTGTTGGATCCTATTGGCTAGGATCTAGTTGAGTATTTTGGCATCCTTGTTCACTGGGGATATTGGTCTGTAACTCTCCTTTTTGATAGGATCTTTGCCTGGTTTTGGAATCAGGGTAATGCTGGCCTCATAGAATGATTTTGGAAGTCTTCCTTCTGCTTCTATTTTTTGAAACCAATTCAGAAGAATAGGCATTATTTCTTTTTTAAATGTTTGGTACATTTCCCCCCTGGGAATCCATCTGGCCCTGGACTCTTGTTTTTTGGGAGGTTTTTGATTACTGCTTCAATTTTGTTACTGGTTATTGGTCTATTCAGATTATCTATTTTTTTTTTCTGTTTCAATCTTGATAGTTTATAACTTTCCAGGGAGACATCAATTTATTCCAGGTTGCTTAATTCATTGGCATATAGTTGCTGATAATAATTCCTAATAATTGTTTTTATTTCCTTGGTATTAGTTGTGATCTCTCCCTGTTCATTCATGATTGTATTGGGTCCTTTTTCTTTTCTTATGGATAAGTCTGACCAGAGGTATTATAGTCTTATAATAATTTTATAATCTTTATCTGTGCCTCCTGGATCTGGCTTTCTGTTTATTTCTGCAGATTTTGGAAGTTTCCAGCTATTATTTCTTCAGATAAGTTTTCTGTCTCCTTTTCTTTCTCTTCTGCTTCTGAGATCCCCATAATGTGAAGGGCATAGCTATGATGTTGCTGAGTTCCCTAAGTCTGTTTTCATTTTGCATATTTTTTTCCTCTCACCTACTCACCTTAATTGCTTTCCATTACACTGTCCTCCAAGTCATTGGTTCTTTCTTCTATTTTCTCTAGTCCACTATATATTCCATCTAGTGTATTTTAAATTGTGTTCTTCATCTGATCTCACCAAGGTCTTCCACTCTGCTCAAGCCCAGTGAGAATCGTTATGATCATTACTGTAAATATTCTATCATGCATATTATTTACCTCTGTTTTGTTTAGTCTTTTGTTGTGATTTTTGTCTTGTTCTTTTATTTGGGTTATATTTCTCTGTCTCATTTGTCTAAACTCTGTGTGTCTATGTTTTATGAAAGTCAGTTACATCTCCTGCTCTTGAAAGTAGTAGCCTTAAGAGGAGGTCCTGTAGTATCATGCAGTCTCCCTGTCCATCAGAACCTGGCATTTCAGAGGTGTTTCCTATGTGTGATACACCAAGAGAATATGTGTGGTGAATATGCCCTGCTGTTGTGGCTGAGCTGCTTTTTCCTTTAGGCCAGCTTATGCAGTCTCCGTTTGCCTACTGTGGGCAGTGTTTGATCACTGTGGTGTTAATGGGCCAGTCTGGCCAGGCCATGGGCTTGAGTCAGATCAGACCAGGAGTTTGCCAAAGATGAAGTAGTAGCAACAAACTGTAGGGTACATTCTCAGTGCTATCACTTAAGAAACTTTCATTGGTGAATGGGGTCTGTAATCAGACCAGTTGTCAGCCTGTAGGCCACTACTGGGGCCTCCATCTAACTGGTATGTGTGGTTATTTTTCCTCCTTTCCAGGGCAGGAGTCACTTTGGAATGGTGCTGGACAATATACGGGCTGCTTGCACACTGCCAGGCTTGTGGCAATACCCTGTATGGACTCTGGACAAGAGTACATTGGAAAAGATGGATTCACCAAAGCATAGTGCCAGGCAGGGGGAGAGGTGTAGCAGGGTGGTGATGTTAGCAACCTCTAAGGGCCACCGGTCCTCTGCGGAAGGGGCCCTACAGCACCTGGCCTGAAGTGGGTTGTCTGGTGGAGTAGACTGGTAGAAGCTCGGCATGTGGGGATGGGGTTGCAGTGCTTGCAATTTAGGTAACAAGTCCTACAGTTGGCTTTGTGTTTTTGCTGGTAGGTCAGGGAGGGAAATCGCACCTGCAGTTCCTTTTTTTCCAGAGAAGTTCCCTAGCAATAGCTGTCCCTCCAGGACAATGCTTTGACATTAGTAAATAATTCTTCCTCTGGTGTGCTCCAGGGACTTTTTAAACTGCTACTTCTATGGTGTATCACCATGGGCTGTTTGTTGTGCTATCTCTTAAAGGACAGGGACTTCATTTCCTCTGCCCACTGGCTTTCCCAGACCTGAGCCCACTGATTTTTTTTTAAATCTAAGTTTTAAGTCCTGCGGGTTGAAATAACTCATGAAATTCAACCCCTCTTGTTTTCAAAGCCAAATGTTATGGGAATTCATCTTCTCTGTGCAGGCTCCTCAGTGTGAGGACCTGTTTCTCTCTCCTTTCCATGCCTATAGTGCCCCTCCCTCCCACCGACAGTCCGGTGAGTCCATTTAGTTTCTGACCACATTTCTACTTTTCCTACCCTCTTTGATGTGGCCTCTTCTCTATAGTTGGTTGTGGCATTTATTCTGCCAAATAATATTCTATTATTTAGTCATTTTATGGATTACTTACACTGACACAACTGTTATATCCAGGAGATAAGATGAGTCTAGGGGCCTCCCACACTGCCATCTTCCCTGGAAGTCTAGTTTACATAATATTCTAAATCCTTTGTTGTCATTTCAACATTCTTCACAGGATCTTTATCAGGAGTAGATTTCATCTCAAAAAACCATTTACTTTGCTCATCCATAAGAGGTAATCCCTTATCCATTAAAGTTTTATCATGAGATTGTAGCAGTTCAATCATATCTTCAGGCTCCTGTTCTAGTTCTCTCAGTCTTTCTACCACATCTGCAGTTATTTCCTCTACTACAGTCTTGAACCCTCAAAGTCATCCATGAGGATTGGAATCAACCAACCAAAGGGTCCCAAACTCCCATTTAATGTTGATATTTTTATCTCTTCCCACGTATCAAGAATGTTCTTAATGACATCTGAATGGTGAATCTCTTCCAGAAAGTTTTCAATTGACTGCCTCGATCTATCAGAGGAATCAGTATCTATGGCAGCTAGAGCCTTATAAAATGCATTTTGTACATTTTATACTAAGACTTAATATTCAAAGTTGATCCATGGGTTACTGAATGGATATTGTATTAGCAGTCATGAAACAACATTAATCATACATCTTTATCAGAGCTCTTGGGTAACCCATTGTATTTTCAGCAAACAGTAATATTTTGAAATGATTTTTATTTTGAGCAGGGGGGACTCAAAGTGGGCTTAACATATGTAATAAAACATGTTATAAACAGATGGGCTCTTATCTGGACTTTGTTGTTTAATTTATAGAGGCAGAGTAAGTTAGCATAATTCTCAAGGGTCCCAGGATTTTCAGAATGGTGAATGAGCATTGGCCTCAACAGGTAACCCACTGCATTAGCCATTAAGAGGGTCAGCTTGTTCTTTGATGCTTTGAAACCAGGAATTGACTTTCCTCCCTATCTGTGGAGTCCCTAATGGTATCATCTCCCAATATAAGAATGTTTCACCTACATTGAAAATCTTTAGTTTAACTTCCTTCACTAATTATCTCTGCTAGATCTTCTGGATAACTTGGTACAGCTTTCATATCAGTACTTGCTGCTTCACCTTATACTTTTATGTTATGGAGATGGCTTTTTTCCTCAAAACTCATGTACCAATCTCTGCTAGTTTCACACTTTTCTTCTTCAGCTTCCTCACCTTCTCTCTGAGCCTTCACAGAATTGAGTAAAGTTAGGGCTTCACTCTGTACTGGGCTTTGGCTTAGGGGAATGTTGTGGCTGGTTGATCTTCTATCCAGACTACTCAGCCTTTCTTCATAGTAGCAATAAAGCTATTTTACTTTATTATCTGTGTGTTCACTGGAGTAGCATTTTTTAATTTCCTTGAACAGTTGTTCATTTACACTCACAACTTTGCTGACTGATACAAGAGACCTAACTTTCAGCTTTCTTACCTTTTGACATGCCTTCCTCACTAAGCTTAGCTTTTGTTTATTTATTTATTTGACAGAAATCACAAGTAGGCAGAGAGGCAGGCAGAGAGAGGGGGAAGCAGGCTCCCCTCTGAGCAGAAAGCCTGACTCAGGGCTCGATCCCAGGACCCTGAGATCATGACCTGAGCTGAAGGCAGAGGCTTAGCCCACTGAGCCACCAAGGCACCCCTAGTTTTTTTATTTAAACTAAGAGACATGCAACTCTTCCTTTCACTTAAATACTTAGAGGCTAGGGACATCTGGCCTCTAGTTAGTTAGGGACACCTGGCCTCTAGTTAGTTAACTGTCTGCCTTGGGCTCAGGTAATGATCCTAGGACCCTAGCATTGAGCCTTACCTCTGGCTTCCTGCTCAGTGGGGAGTCTGCTTCTCCCTCTGCCCTTGCCCACCTCTTGTGCTCTCTCCCTATCCCTCTCTCTCAAATAAATGAATAAAACCTTTAAAAAATACTTAGAGGCCATCTTAATGTTATTACTGGGCCTAATTTCAATATTGTTGTGTTTCAGGCAATAGGGAAGCCCAAGGAGAGAGGAAGAGATGGGGGAATGGCCTATTGGTGGAGCATTCAGAACACAGAACATTTATCAGTTAAGTTTACTATCTTATATGGGCATGTTTTTTGGCTCCTCAAAATAACAGCAATAGTAATATCCAAAATCACTGATCACAGACCACCATGACAAATGCAATAATAATTGATAATATTATCAAATATGATAATATGAAAAAGTTTAAAATATGGGGAATTATCAAAATGTGACACAGAGACATTAAGTTTCACAGTGCTGCTGGAAATATGCTGATGAACTCTCAATGCAGTATTGTCACAAACCTTCAATTTATAAAAAATGCATTAAGGTGAAACACAATAAAGCAAGGTATGCCTGTATCACTGTGTCCATACTTACATAAATCAGTGATTGAATAAATAGGTGGAGGAGAAGAGGCAAACATCCCATGCAGAACAATCCCAAGTAATTAATGTAGATAGCCTACCCTCAAGGAGGGGAAATACCTAGTGACTTCTTTCTAAAGAACACAGTATGCAAAGGCTAAAAAGGCATTAACTTTATGGTAAAGAGATGAGACAAACATCTTATATTGATAGTATGTACAAGTAGCACTTTATGAGAAAAATATCAATCAAATTTCAGAAGAGAGACATTCTATAAAACTTAACCAGTACTCCTTGAAACCATCAAGGTCATCATGGATAAGGAAAGTCTAAAAAACTGTCACAGCCTTAGGACAGAGGATACCTAAATGCAATATGGTATCTTGAATGTGTTCCTGGATTGAAAAGTGACATTAGGTAAAAACTAAAGAAATCATATTAATGGTAATGTCAGTATTGGTCCATTTGTTGTAACAAATATACGATATTCATATAAGTTATTAATAGGGAAACTGGGGGGGGTGTAAGGGCACTCCCAATACTGATTTCTAAATTTTTCCATAAATCTAAACCTGTTCTGAAATTGTCTATTAAAAACAACAACTAAAAGTAGAGGACAGAAGTGTTTGGCAAACTGAATAGCTGAGTTGGGCTGCAACAGGAACTATATAGTAATGGGAAATCAAGATGAGGGTTATACCATGGAAGGCATTAGAAGACAGTGGAGCTTGGCTACACTAAAACTCATTCACAACCATATTCTCCTTTGCCCACTCCCACTTTAAAGGCTGGAAAACGAAAAACTTCCCTGACTTAGGGAATGGATAAATGGAACAGTTATAGCTAAATTTCTCCCAGGAAAAGACATTTTTTGTTTTCTTCAAAAAATAGGTTAGATGCACTACCACTTCTACCTTCCATGCCTTGAATATATACATGCTGCCTTGTTTTATTATCTTATACTAAACCAACATGATAAGGGTAGAGATAGAAGTTCTGTCTTTGATGCACCTCTTAGCACCTACTGGGTCAAGACTGTTTTCCTCCAGGCTTCCTATTTAATGGCCTAATTCAGTGTCTTTAGTATTTAAACTGATGATTGTGTCAGTTGAATCTGAAAGTATCTCTAATAGAATGACTTTGAAGGCTACGATGAAGAGAGAGGACTTCATGCACTAGACAGTGGGGAGCTCATCGCAGCACTCCATTTCATTCATTCATGGCTGCATGCATCTTCCATCATTGAGGCATTTAACTTTTCTAGTTTGGCCAATGTATTAATAATCAACTTCTGCCAGGTGCAGCTCTAGATTTTATGGATATAGTAGGGAACTAAACAACTTTCTTATTCTCAAAAAACTCACCTAGTTTGAGGAGGCAGATAAACCAATCAACTGAATTGGTTTTAAACACTAGGAAGAGAAAGAAACCAAGATGAGAAGACAGAGATGAGCATGTTTTAGATCAGTTGGTCAGGGAAGTTCTCATGATAAGTGCCCATTTGACAAGAAACCTAAGTAAAATGAAGGAGAAACCATGGGGGTGCCTAAGGGAAAAAAGATTCCTGACAGCAGGAACAGCAAGGGCAGACGTCTTTAAGTGCTTGAGTCACTGTTTTGTTTGAGGAGCAGCAAAAGAGCAATGGAGTCAGATCAGAGCGCAGTGAGGAGATAGGTGGTGGACAAAATTTCACACAAACATGGCACATGGTCATAGAGGGTCATATAGGCCATGGTGAGGACTTTGGGTTTACTTTGAGATACAAAGCCACTGGGAGGTTTTCAGGAAAGGAATGATAGAATTATAAA
>RCUC01148090.1:0-34726 GCA_003697995.1 Taxidea taxus jeffersonii
AGATAATTCAATTAAGAGGGTGAAGGCAATTGTTTTTAAAGACTATTTATTTATTTGAGAGATAGAGACAGAGACAACAACATGAGCAATGGGGTAGAGGTAGAGGGAGAGGGAGAAGCAGACACCCCACTGAGCAGAGAGTCTGAGGAAAGGCTCAGATACCAGGACACTGTCCCAGGACTGAATCACAGAACCCTGAGATCATGACCTGAGCCAAAGGCAATGCTTAACTGACTGAGTCACCCAGGTGCCATGTTCTAAGTTCTTATTTTCTATTTGGTTATCAATGGCATATAATATCATAGGCTGCATAAGCATCCTACTTGAAGCCTTAGCAATTCAAAAGAAAAGACAAAGGAGAAACGTGGTGGTAACTGGAAGGAAATTTTTCAGGGCAGCAATTTTGGGGAACACCAAGAAGTAGACTTTGACGTCATTCCAGTCAATAAGATCCCCATTGTTCAAGCACCAAGCATGCTATAAGAGGCCCTAGGAGATTACTTCATTCTGTGCTGATATCAAAAAGGAGATAAATTGCCTTGTGTTAAACTATCCAATACTTTAAGTGGTTTACATTTCATATGATCACAAAAACCTCTGTGACTACTTTTTTCTCATTTGTTGGAGTTCATAAATGGTTATGCACTTTTGCTTGCAGAGACAAAAGCTACGTTTCCCTTAGCAGAGAAACTGGAATGTATTTTTAACAAAAACCTTACTAAAATTTTAACATGATTTTTAACAAGTATGTAATTTTCACATCTTGATTTTCCATGTTCCTATGCTTTCCAGTTGGAAAGTCAAATATCTTGGTAGCTGGTAGAGGCAAAACTATAATTCATTTATTTCCTCATTTTTCTGCTATTCAACAAGTATTATTAAGCACTAGGAACTGATCTGAGTACCGGAGATACAGCAGAAAGCACAACTGATAAATCTAGACAGCAAATAATGAAACAAACAAATGCATTATAGATTAGATGGCTGTAAATGAAATTTTAAAAAAAACTAAGTAAAGGTTAGATAGTAGAGGGAGAAAGTATAGTAGTCTTATTGCAGAGGGAGTGGAGGAAGATTCAGAAATCTTAACTGAGGGAGAAGGAAAGCCACAAGACTATTCAGAGAGCAAAATTGATGTACACTTTCACCTACACTTAAGGGCCCACATCTCCACTACATATAAAATGCATTATCCTGAACACAGCTGTTCTACTTATAGGCATCTAATATGGCTGATTCACTTGTATCCCTGTGTATTTTCATTGTACCATCAAAAGAGTGAATGTTAATGTTGAAAACAACCTAAAGCTCTATCAACATCAGGATGCTTCAATAAATTATGACTTAATCTACACAATAAACTCAGCAGCACTAGAAAAAAATAGGTAAGTCTATATGAACTGACATGAGAAGATCTCCAAAAATACTGCCTTGTGGAAAAACTAGTCAGAAAAAATTATCTAGAACTTGACTTGATTAGTGTTAAAAATTTACAAAAACACAACATACACATTAAATATACATATATGAAACTTAAAATTACTGGATATTTACAAAAATTATAAAGGTAATCTCTGTGGATGAGTTAAAAGCAAAGAGAACTTCTGCCTTTTTAAATTTTTTTGGTATTCTGAAAGTTTAAATATATTATAAAAATCCATGTATCAACTCTCATGAAAAATGATCAAAACAAAAAAGACCCTTTCTAAAAATATGTAACTGGTGACACTCTTCGTTCTGGACTTCTTAGGACAAAAGTATTCTTGAAAAACTTTTAAATATAAATATATATTAAATAATTTTATCATTCCAATATTCTAACCAACATATGAGTTATTAGACAAAATATTAAATATCAAAAAAACAAACATCATTCTGCATATCCATAGTACCTTTAATGTAAAAGATCTTAAGACTTTTAAAGGTAATGAACAACTACATAAAGAGAGTACATTTTAGAATTTGAAGAGTATATTTTAGAATTTAGAGGGTAGGAACTTTACACACTTCATCAAAAATAGTTTTGATTTTTTTAATATCTAAAGAATGTTATACATTTTTATCTTAGGCCTACTATACTATTAACTATTGATGTTACCAACTATTGACATTGCTACATAGAGCCCAAGCAATAATAAAAAGTAGAAAGAAAACTGGGGAACAGCTAAATCATGTATAACAAATGCAAGTCTGGTTTAAGCCTGCTTGCTGGTGCCCTTTAACTTCATATGATAATTAGTTCTAATTAGTGCTGTAGTGAATTTATGATTTCATCACAATGTCAAGAGTTAGAACCCATATTTTTCTTTAAAAAAATAAACCATATTCGCTTGGGGCTTTCGTTTGCTATCCCAAAACTCAAGGAACCCTTGAAATTTGTTTAGAAATTGGTCATCTTTGGGGTTTTTAAGAATCTGCAACTGCCAAGTTTTAGCGGTTCCCATCAACAGCTTTACGTGTGTGGGGGCTAGCACATCATAGCACAAGCCTACAAGAGCTGATATTCTTTCATAAATGTGGCACTGGGCCAAAGAACAGCTAACATTGGTTTTGATTAAACATCTTAGAGAGGATGGTTGCTAGAGAACGTAAGCTAAAAGAACGATCAGGACTTCTGTGAAGCAGTGGTGTAAATAATTTCTCTCAAGCACTCTGACTTATTATTCTATTAGTGCAGCGTGGTTTCACTCAGATTTGATTTGCTCTCAGCCAATCGGCATCCTCATGTTCGGTATTCCAATCAGCTATAATTCAGCCAGCATGATGACAGTATTAGAACCGGCTTTAGAGCTTAATATGCTAGTGTTTCTGTAGCACGCGTCAGTAAGGGCTGGTGTCCTAATCGCGGCTGGACCTGCTCAACTGAACTGCTAGAGACCGAATCACCAAGCAGGTGGCTGTGCTCATAATTAAGTGAAGAACACCCTCTCTGAGGGGCTAGGATCAATTAGATCAGGCTGCCTCTCACAACTGCAGCTTCTTCCTTCCTTCCTCCCTCCCTCCCTCCCCCCCCCCCCCTCCCTTCCTTCCCTCCTTCCTTCCTTTCCTTCTTCCCTCCCTCCCTCCCTCCCTCATTTCTTTCTCTCCTTCCTTTCTTCCTTCGACCTTTCTTTCTTTCTTTCTTTCTTTCTGCCCTCAGTGGAAGCTGCTTGAGTCTCTGATGGTCGAGGAAGATGGGGTTCTAGCTCTTCAGAATTTCTAAGACGTGAGCTCTTCCCAGGGCTATGTCTTCTGAATTCCATTTAGAATTGTATATGCAGGCACATGCCCATGTATATGTGTTTACTGTTTAAGGAGAAAATGCCGGAGAGGGGTGCTAGGGCGCCCTGGAAATGCATGTCATGTTTTTAGCTTCTACTACACACAGCAATCTAAACACAGATGGTTCTGGAATATCATTTTGTGATGTGAAGGAGGATCACAAGGCTTGTATGTCAGAGGGGCTGATGTTAAAAAGTTATATATATATATATAAATGTTAAAAAGTTATATATATATAATATATATAAATAAAAAATATATACATATATATATATATATATTTTTTTTTTTAAACCCCACTGAAACCTAAAGATATGAGAGCCCTGAGACTCATAGCCTGGCATAGACACCTGTGGCATTTAAGTGATATATGTAAGTATTTTTTCATAGGTTGGAGATTTTCAAGAGATGGAGATCCTAGAAAATACAGAAGAAGGAAAGGAGAAGAGGAATAATGAAAAGAAGAAGAAATCAGAAAAAGTGAAGGAAGAAGTGGTAGCAACAAAGGCCTTCATCTACTACTGCTCCTCCTTTTGAAATATATTTCTTCACTTGCCTGTCTCTTGAGTTTGATTGGCAGGTTCTTGAGGATGAGAGGAAAATCACCTGAGAAATTAAGGCACTGGTCTCCTTATCAATCATAGTGACAGATAGAATTGACTATGGCTTTTGTTTGTGGGTTGGTTTGGCACGACTTCTCTGGGTCAATTCCATCTCAGTATTTGCAATTAAATGTCAAATGCAATAGGAAAAAAGAAATTTCAAGTGGGCATGTTAGATGGATTGACCACCATATTATTTTTCTACTTTCATAAATTATTTGAAAATGATGCTCTCGGGAATCATAAGGTAAGGGAGTATACTGCATGCTTTGGAATATATCAGAGAAAGGAAAAGAAAAATACATGTACAGATACTGAAAAGAAGCTTTATATAACTTTGTAAACCAAACTACATTCTAACTCTATTCTAAATATATTCCAACATTGTACAAGGTTGACATGCAATTCACAAGAAAGATTTATTTCTCAACGGTTAAAATTCATGTCAGCCCTGGTAGGATAGTTCATGTCCAGCCTGGATCTAGGATCAGCTGGTATAAGTGACATGGATTTTATTGGAATAACTTACAAAAGCAATACAGAAAGCTTCCATTTCTAGTGTCATCACTAACATAAAATCTACACACTTAAATGGCACCAATACTGAGATAAATTCAATTTTGCTTTTGCCATTCATCATGTTTATAGTACCCAGGAAAGTACACTAGTTTCTTTACAGGAAGTATGTCTCAGTTCTGACATGGGCTCTTCAAAATTGGCTTAGAAAACATCTTTTTAAAGCCACCTTTCTTCCCTCCTCTCCACGTTATAAAGGGTTTTATAAATAGGTTATGCAATGATAAACTCATTGACTATTCGATATCCTGTCAGATGCATAGATCTGACATCTTTCAGAAGTAATAGCCTGATTGGCTGAGATTTTTTGATGTAACTGAAACTGTAGCCTCCAAACTGAAAATTGTTTGATAAATGTGTGTTTTCTCACTTTGCTTAAAAGGAACCTATTATGTGAGCAGCTGCCTTTTGAATTACATTAATACTAAAGTGAAGCTTTATTATATTACAAAGTAAAATGAAGCCATCTTTTAATATTAGGCTGAAAAGTATTGTTATGCAGCATGAGGACTGACCTATGACTTCAGCAAGAAAACTGATTTATAGAATAAAATGCAGAGACACAACCTTTAAAAATGCCAACACACACTCTCTCTCTCTCTTTTTTTTTTTTTCCCTAGTGAGGAAAGAATTATATATGTATTTATAATATAAAAGTACCCCAAGGAGTAATACCCTCCAAGGAGTCATCTCAGTAAGTGCTTAAACTTTCCTTAAAGTTGGGTGAAAAAGGCCAAATCCACAGGTGGAAAAGGCATATTCCATCCAGGAGCTTGGACCAGGACCCATCTCAATTATTTAGAGTAAGTACCAGAGAAATCCAGGCAAAAGAGACCAAATTAAATGGGATCATTACACTTGGTGATCAGGTTGCCTTGCTAGAAACATAGGGCACATGGTCATCTGGTTTAGGATGGATCATAGCAGAGGGGGGTTTTGCTGATATCCAAACAGAATTCTAATGTTTGCAGAGGCAAAGAAGAACTTGGTGGGAGGAGGTGGGGGACTCAGTCTACAATAGGTTAGGATTTTCTTTGTACTAATAATCTGCCTTTCCTTCGAAATTTCATATCTGACTGACAAATACATACAGTGGTCAGGTCCTGTGAAGTTATGCCCAAAGATAATGTTTTGTCGACTTCTCTCAGTCTGTGTTTTCACTGGCCAGTCCAGAATGGAGGGCGGCCATGGGCAGCCATGGTTCTCTTTGGCAGGGTGACATCAGTATTGTAAAGATGGACTATCACTAGGAGAAACTCATTGTGAAGGGGAAATGGGAGTAATTCTTTTTTTGAGAGTAATTTTTTTAATACTCCAAAGTAAAAAGTGTAGTGCTGGTAATGGATTTTAAAAATGTATTCAAGTCAATTTAAATATCATGTTCTCTTAAATATACAATACAGTTTCCACATATATGCTATTGAGAATCTTCTAAATTGAAGCAAACGTGGATAAAATGAGAGCCACTTGAATTTGCATTGCTTATCAAACAGAGTGAGATAAGCACTATTGCTTTCAAAATTTTATAGTAGATAAACGTTTATCTCTGGCTTTGGACTTGGTTTCCCTAAGACTAGCAACAAATGGTGCCAAATTCTACTTTCAGAACTTGCTTTGTACACAATTCTACAGAGTGAAGAGAAAGCCAAAGATCAAAGCTTGGAGCCTTCAAGGAATGTATTAAAATATATTATAAACTCTTGATTTATAAAATATACAGCATTAACCCCCCCCAAACAGACCTTCTGCTCCTTATTTTATGATGTTCTAAATATCTTCAGGTGCTTAGTACTGATCTGATTTTACAATTTTGAGTTTCCCCAAGTATCTGACCATTATTGCTGCCAGTTACTAAAGTTATATCATTGCCATGAGAGAATACCCAAATGTATGTCAAAATCTAGTACCAATACATTTTGCTTTGTCATAGTGCCCTATAATTTTTCAATGTCCTCTAATTCAGATGACATGAGTGTGAATCAGGGCCATAAAAGCTTTTTCTGACAAAGGCCTGGTTTCTCTTGGTGCTATTCACAATTTTTCAAGAAAGAGATGTATATAAAAATGGAGAAACTGAGTAGTGAGTCCAATTCTGACCCATGGCTTAATTTTACCATTATGTCAGCTTCTTGGCTTTGAGTGAACTTTCTATCCTTGCTAAGTATCCAATATCCCTCAACAGACTTAATTATTAAATGAGAGATCATATGTAAAATGCTTAACATCTAATAATTATGGACTTAGGAGAATATAGCTACTTTTCTTGGCAATTAAGAGACAGTCCATACTATTTGACTTTCCCTGTATCTGAAGGTCCTGGCATAGATTTTCCAGAAGGACAAAAAAAGTTCTTTCGGTTGTTGTTGCTATTTTTAAATTGTATTTGTGCATGTGTGTGTTTAAGAAAGATGCCTTTTCTACCACTTCTGCTCCAGGACAATGAAAAGAGATCAAGTCTTGCGAAACATTGCTGAACTCAAGCCACTAACTTCACTGCTGAGTCAGAGTCTGTTTCCCTCTCTTGTAAGTTTACATCTCAAATACACATCTCTGCAGAGCTTGAAAAGTTTGTGACTGTCTTCAGACATTCAATTACAGATACTGTTCGGCAATCATCTTGCTGCTTTTGAGAGAGTAGAATTTCATGCACGCCTTGTTTTCTTCATTCTGAAATTCATCTCCCCATGCCCCAATTTCTCGGACTCAAGTTCAGTTTTGGTTTTCTATGTTATTTTTTTCCCCATGATATCTAATAGGTCCCAGGAAAATAAATTAGCATATATTAAGTGTTCAAACACATAAAACTTAGCACAAGTGATTAATAAGGGCTTAAGAAAAGAAGTCAGTATCATTTTAAATTGAAGCAACTCAGTGGATTGAACAATGCTTTCATTAAACAGTCAGGCCAGTTCTGTATTTTGGTTCTGGGTCGCTTTCATCCTCACCTATAAAACGAGTCACTTGGGTGAGATATTCTCAAAGATCAAGTACTGGAGTTACATGATGCAGAGACATGTAATCCTGTTTTGCATCAATGACCATATTTTCTTTATGCACATCAAAAATGAATAACTTTTTCAAGAAAAGCTGTTCCTGCAAAAACCTAGGTTTCTCTGTGTAACCCAGACTTCAGCTGGCCTTATCTTCCCAATCACTTGTATAGATAAGATATACTTTTGGGGAGGGGGAGGGGGATCCAATTTCCTCAGATTCCTCTATATTCCTAGAGGGCTGACATTCTCAATTCCTTTGGTACCAGCTGCTTTGCCCTAAGTTCAATTTATAGATCACCCAAATGCCATACACATGCCAACTTTATTCTATGACACCAATGCAGGTGTGGAACACAGTTGTCTTCTGAACTTCCATCCAAACAGAGATCCTTACACAAGATTTTTCTACATAGCAGCTTTACTGAGGGTTTAAGAAGGATGGTGGAGGCATGGTGTTGTAGCACCAAAACCAACTGGAAATCATATACAGAACAATCATCTCTTAAAAATGTCTTTGGATATAATTTTTAGCCATACCCTTTTCCCCTCCTTACCTCTCCTAGGTCATATAAAACAACAACTTAGCTATCACTTCATTATCTAGTCTCCTATCCAATTTCTGAAAGAGTCTTACCTACTAGTTTAAGAGGTTTCTTAAGGTACTTCCTTAAACACAATTTGCTCTCTAAGGGGAATTCTAGTGTAAGCATGTCCAAGATCTCTTCCACTATGACACATACATATCTAACACTTCTCTCTCCAGTTTTGTAGTTGTTCTAATAAAGCAGCCATAAAACATGTCAATTACTGGCCATGGTTACACTTTGTTATTTGGATTACTCTATTCTCCCTTATAGGAAGACAAAGAATAGGCTAGAACGATATCCATAAAGAACAAAGTAAAATGGGGTCAACGGGGTAGCAATATGAATCCCTTCTCCTAATATGTCTGGGTGTATGTGTGTATGTGCCTGTGCATATGTGTTTTCTCTCTGTAACACCTCTTGATCTGAAAAATTCAGTCATTACTTTCTTTTCCACATGATTTTCTTTTTTGCAAGCTGACTGCTACTCTTCTTTAAGAAGTCAGAGAATCTTTATCTAAGGGGACAAGGCACCAGCATATCCCATCAAACTGTCACCGGTTCCCAGAAAAGTTGTAGAGGCATTTTGTTGTGTTTGTTTTGATTATTGTTTTGGCAAATAGAACCCCGTCTGACTGTTGACTTGCATTACTGTCTCTAAGATGATTTCATTTCACTTTAGGCTTGAACAACTACTGCCAAGAGCACCTCCCTTTTATTTACAGATCCTGTGTTTCCTCCTTTCCTGCCTCCCTGGAAAGTTGTTAAGGATCAGTAATAAAAATTTAAAGTCACCAGGGGAACTAGCTACTTAAAAAAAAAAAAAAGTGGAAAAGAAGTATACCTTTTATTTTAAAAACTTGGGTCTTGAATAATTAGGATAATTCCTACTATTTATATTTTCTGTAAAACTAAGAAAATCACAAAGACTGGTGTTTACTTGGCTTTTTGCAAAGAAGTGAGAGACGTCCACTTCCTAGTTATATCAACAAGAGGATTCTGTTTATACCAAGGTTTAGAAAAAATGGAGAAGGGAAATTTCTCTTTGACTTCCATAGACTCCCCCTTCTTCCCCAAGAAGGAGCAAAATTTGCGTTAAGAGATTTTGTTCTGACCAGTGCACTGGATTGAATGGTGTGTTCTTTTTGACCATAAGGCAAGTATAAGGAGAGAGCACACATGGATCTGAGGAGAATTGTGTTACGTTACTGTCAAAGGTAATTACAGCTTAGTATTTACTGATATTTGCTGCTCCAAAATATTGCTTTGTATCTTTGAAAATGCTAAATGTCAGAGCAGGGGTACAAAATGAATGCTAAGAGCTCCAACTCTTCTCTTAAATCCACAAATGAGCCTGGAAACCTTGTCAAAGCCACCTTGCATGGGTTCATGTAAGTCAAGTCCATAGCCTCTGAGTCTCAAGCAACTTTTTTTCTTATTCCATTAAGACAAAAAAAGTCAGGGCTTAATGCTATGTGATTCACTCATTTAATCAATACTTGCCCCAAACTTATTATGTGTGCTCTCTTCACAAGGTGGCAAATTCTTCCTTCTATTCTTTCTCAAGATTCTAATGTGAAACATTATTCTTTAAAGAAAAGCTAATCTTGCTGGGTGTCATCTGTAAGTGATGAATCATTAAATTCTATTCCTGAAATGGGTATTACACTATATGTTAACTAACTAGAATTTAAATAAAAACTTAAAAATAAATAATTAAAAATTTAAAAAGCTAATCTTGGAATCTCTTTGCCTATGTCTCTTCTTTTCATAGCACTTAGAATTTTCATTTTTACATACCTAGGTTTCTTTCTCTATTCTTCTCTTTTTCTCTCTCTTACAAAAAAACATAAATGATTGGGAATAAAAAGATGTTTATCACAAAGAGAAATCAGAGAACAAGGAAAAACATAAAATTGCCATTTTATATATGCTCATGACCAGTGTGTGTGTGCGTGTGTGCATGTGTGTGTCTGTCTTGTGTGGGATTATGATATTTTTTTTTTCCTGTTGTGTCCTAATTTTAAACAATTTTAACAATGGACCTCCCTTTAAGTCAGTAGGTATATGGTCTTATTTAATATCATTGAAACTTATGCAAGGTAAGCAGGGAACATGCTCCTCCCCTCACTCAAGTTAGAACTGAAGAAACCACAATGAAGAGAGACAAAGCAATTTGCCTGAAGCCATGTAGCTGGTTGGAGGCACAATGTGACTAGCACCTAAGTCTGATCTTAACATGCCCACATTTTTCTGTCACAGGACATGTTTTCTAAGGAACCCAGGTCAGATCTTGCATTCTCTGTGGCTCAATGTCTCCTTAAACAAGACCCAGACTGTTCTCTGCCTCACCAGAAACACAGATTGGTCAACTTCTCTCTCTCTATGCATTGAATGTCTGATGGCTTTTTGCCGCATGCATATATTACTTTGTACTTGTCCATAATAAATCTCTTGTTTCCTTCTCTGACCCTGCGTTTGTCATTGTTCAGGTGATTTCAATCATTTTGAGCTGTGAGTCATGTAAGCAAGCTCTCCCTATGTTACAATCAGTTCTGAGTTTCATCAATATGTTTAAAGCAGCAACCTCCCAGATACAATGGCATTTGTTTTATTTGGTGCTTGGGAGAAGTGGTGGATTTTCTCTTTGATACTCAGATTATCTATTAGGGAAAAGAGCTGGGCTGTAAAAGAAGCCACTTCCTCACTCATTTGGAGGCTTGCTTTTCTCTGGATTCCATTTATGGCAGGTAATGATGGGGTTGTAGCCAGCAGCTTCTCCACAGTCCAGGACACAAACAATCCAAGAGGACAGTGTCACCTGAACCTCAGAGATTATTTTTAAAAGACAGTTTATGGCAAAAAACCTCACTTGAATAAAGGGAAAGGGCTGTTGAGAGCACTGACCAGTTTTATTTTTGTGCTTGTTAACTGCCACAGTAAGTGAAGGAATTACTGACTTACATGGGTATTACAAAGGCTTTACCAGGGATGGCTGAAGACAGCTTTCTCTCTCTCTTTTTTCTCCTAAAAAAAAAAGGAAATATGATACCTGTCTCTTAAAAATGGGTGATGCCCTAAAATTGCACATTCCTTTTGTTTCCAAGAGTTGAGAAACACTTATTAACATAGTGCATGTAGATAATATGTCAGAATGGAGTCAAAGATTGGACCATGCAGTGTATTACGCAGTTTCATCTAAGCTTACTAGCTCTGTGACTTTGGGCAAGGACATCTTTCCTCAGTAAGAAAAGAGAATGATAAAATACTGTAAAACATAACGTGCTTTTTGAGATTAGATAAATGAGATGATAATATTTGCAAAGCATTTAGCATAGTGTCTAGCACATGGGGCAGCTATGCTCTTTATATGCAGAATCTATCTGTCAGTAATGATTGTCCTCATTCCACTTTGCAAACTAAAATCATCCAGAATCTTCCTTTTGCACATCCAGAAACCTCTATATATGGGCTTGCATTCTTCCATAAGAAACATTCACATAGCTTCAAAGCAAACACATAATAGTAGTTCCTGTTCTTAATAGGACATAATTGGTTCATTAAACAAATATAAGTGCCCATGTTTTGCCCAACACATTTCTAAAAGTTTGGGAAACGTGGAATAAAACAAGGAATATGGGATAAAACAAGGAATATTGTTCTCCTTGTTAATCTTACCTTCTAACATTGGCGAGACTTATAAGAAAATAATTGAAAAACCTAAAGTATATGGCATAGAACAGGACAAGATAGATCATGAGTATACAGAGATGAGAGCTGGGAGTATATATTATGATAGTAATAGTATTTATAATAATGATAATAACAACTGGTCCAAGTGGCCAAATTGCTCATCTTGCAGCCTGTCCTATGGAATTAGTTCTATGAATAAGCAGTATTGAGGGAAGAGTGGAAAATGTACTACAAAATCTTTTATTTATTATTTTCAACACTATCCATTTTTAATGAAAATCATATATATTAATGGTAAAATACTAAGAAATATCTATAACAATATTTTGTTTGGTGGGAATTGGAGAACATCATGGCTATCACACAGGAAGCTTTGAATGAGAGATGGATGACTGCATAGATATATGGTTGGACAAATGGATATCACTTCTTTGCTAGGGTAAAAGCAAATCATCTCCTCAGGCACAGTCTCTAAGTAAGGGGCTTTATAAACAGAATAATATAGCCCAGTCTCTGATGTACGTACCAATGGATAGGCTTAAGAATCATGTATGGGTCTAATAAAGTATAAACAATTGCTTTTCATTTGGCTTTCTCTTTGGTCTTCTATGACTTCTAAGTGTGACGGTTTTTCCTTTGTGTTTAATGTGTTTTACTGGTTCTGATGCCAGTCCGCATTTCCTCAGCTCAGCCTACAGATTAAAGTAGTAAAGTGGCAGAGGGTGTTAAGGCAGATTAAAAGTCTGGCACAGGTAGAATTGACAGAGTTGATTATGTTTCTAAAATTAATGTAGAGCAAGAGGATCCTTATAGCATTATAAGCTGTTTTTTTAATAACAATAAATACCCTACTGAGAAGTCTATTCAGATCATCAAATATCAAAACTTTGCTCATTAAAGAAATAATAAGAAGAGAAGGAATACTGTAAACACGTGATCTAAATTAAAAGAAGAAAGTTGAATCACTGAAGCTCAAGTCTCACTAATTTTAAAGGATAGATCTCCAGTCCAAAGGGACTTTTTTCATGGTTGACATTTATTCTTTGTATAGGTTTTTGCATTCAGGGCTAGATTTTGCTTGTTCATTTAGTAGACTATTAGATAGTACATCTTCCTTGCATATCTCATGGACAGGCAAGCATACATTAATTAGCCCATAATAAATTTAATCAAGTATTCAGGATTTATAATATATAAATCATGTGTTGTCCAGCACAAGTACCTACAAGTAATAAAATAAGGAATGGGGTGTATAGGTCTTATTTTATTTTTCCTTAATTGTCACTTCTGGATCAATACTTCTAACCAGAGGTTGTCTTCAATTTGACTGCCTCTTCCCGGGTACAGAGTAGTTTTTGCTACTTCCTCTGGGAAGAATGAAAATGTCCTTCCAGGTGATTTACAGGTAAAAAACTTTGTCTTTAAGTATACAACATCTCACTTTTAAAGAAGACAAAAGCTAAAAACAAGACATAATTCTCTCCTGATAAAACTTCTTGTTTAGAAAGAATTCTGAGCTAAACATATGCAAAGCAGACATTCAACTTCCTTATTTGAGAACAATGTTGGGCAGAAACTTGTTAAAAGAAAACTCCATGTTATTCATCAGGTACCCACTGGAACGTAACTGTGTATAGTAGGCACTAATATAGGAACAAATAAGTATTTGTTTTTCTATATCACATATTTCTTCTTCCACTGAGAAGATTTTCCTGATCCCTGAAGGCATCATTTTTATGCATTCATTTGATCAATGAAGGAGAACTCCAGGTATGTTATACTAATCGCAGCTATTTAAAACATGGAATGGTTCAAGCAAGGATTAGTAGCTTTTTGCTGCAACAGTGCTCATCTTTTCACCGGGAGGGTGAAGTGGGATAAATACATATTTTAAATTTATTAACTGAGTTTTGAAATTGTCTGTTCATAGGGGTAAAAAAGTAGTACCTTTCAGGAATCATAGCAATAGAAATGCTAGGGTGAAAAAGACCATAAGAGGAAAGGTGAAGAGTACTGAAAGTGATGCTCTGTGTTTGTAAGGGCTGTACTACTTCTACTTTTCCTCCTGTAGAACAGGGACTTGAGCATGGCTAGGATCAATGAATGTGCCGAGTGGTTGGGTTTACCTGCCACTTCTAGGAAAATCAGTATTAAAAAAAAAAAGTTTTACAAAAAGGTTTTACAAATAACTGAGGCTTAAATTTGTAGTAAAAGCCTTTTTTGTAAAGATTTCAAATATTTGGGCTAAAAGTATTTCTGAATGCATTCCATTCTTCCCTCCTCTGTGAAGAATATGCTGAATATAATTTTCTTCTAGAAAATGCTGTTTTTATTGACAAATTTGGATCAATATTACAAATATTACATTTGTATTATAATTAGTATCTTATTACATTAGTATTCCAAGACCTAATTAGTTAATTCACGCCTGATTGAGGTACTCTAAATTACTTCTTAATATTAATGTGGATTGCTGTGTTTAGCATAGCTGGTCCTTCACTATATGGTTCTACAAACACTTGCTTTTATATTTTTATAATTAATGTAACTTTTGTCTTTTTACAGCCAACTGTCACACCCCATGGTTGTTTATTCTGACTTCTTATTTTCCTACTTATAATTAATATCACTAACAATTAAAAGCCTGTTCATGCTTTATAGTTTTATGTAACACTTCCATAACCATTTTCACATATAATCGTATCAATCTTAGAAGAAGTGACAACTGCACACATTAAGTGACTTGCTTGATGTCTCTTATTCCCTCTTGAGAGGGAGAAAAAGGGCTAACATTTTGAATTTGGGGGACAGAAGACTCTGGTTGAATATAAAGAATGGATTTCTAAAATTAGAAAAGGTACAACAATGGGCCTATCCATCATAGACTTTCCAACTCTATTGGAAATGATCTTGAACAATTAAAACAAACTGGAATTAAGATCTTAAAGCACTTCACCTGCTGAGAGGAAAAGCTATGCCCTCAAAAGCTTCTAAAACAAAAGGCCCATAACAGAAATGAAGAGGCAAAAGCTCCCTCACAAGATTACCCTAGAAAGTCATTCTATGGATCCTGGGAGATGGTGTCCCTGTCATGTTATAATATTATCATAATTAGGCAAAATTAGGATAGTAGGAAAAAGAGGTCATCTCCTGATACAGATGAGTGACAGAACAACAGACAAGAAGTTGAGGTTTGCAATGAGGCTACCTTGCAGGGAGGACAGTGGGAGATTATGAAGTTCCTGACACCAAGCTTGGGAGCCCAGGCCTATCTGGTTGATGTAACAGCCTTTCAGCCTCTCGCTGGCATGACTACTGAAAAATTAGAGAGATTCATTGAGCATAATATGGGTTCTTCTCAAATTTTCTTTATATTTTCAGTATCTAAAATAAGCTAACACCTACTGTTTTATGTAAAACAAATTTTCTTTATCAAGTTTCTTTATTTAAAAAAAAAAAAAACTTTTCTATCCATAAGAAATTACCTAATTAAAGCCTATCCTGAGGTTCTCATTTCTAAGTCCAGCCACCAACCAATATTTAACTTAGTATCTGTTATCAAAACTTTTTCACAGACAAATGCTTTAATCTTTGCTTATTCCTCGAACTACCTAACAAATGGAATTGGGTAGATTCTCCTTTCTTTTGGGACCTATTGTTCAACTTTGATTATTCAGGCTTTTCTTGTTATTTCATTGAATTTTCAGTCTCGGTCGCCTAAACAGGCTCTTCTTCCTCTTATCAGTACCACACTAATTGTCAAGGATTTGTTTGGGTCCCTTTTCCCAGTCTTTCTCAGCCTCTTTCCTGGTAACTATTCAGTTACATAAAGAGCCACGTTATGTATCTATTGCCAGCTTGCAACTTTCTTCCTGAGACCACATGGGTATGCCAATTGGACATAAACAACTGAATATATTACAGTCAAATCAAACTCATAATCTCTAACCTTGCATGATCATTTTTTACATCCCAATTTCTTTTTTTTTCTTTTTTTTTTTTAAGATTTATTTATTTATTTGATAGACAGAGATCACAAGTAGGCAGAGAGGCAGAGAGAGAGAGGAGGAAGCAGGCTATCCGCAGAGCACAGAGCCCGATGTGGGGCTCGATCTCACGACCCTGGGATCACAACCTGAGCCGAAGGCAGTGGCCTTAATCCACTGAGCCACCCAGGCGCCCCTACATCCCAATTTCTATTAATGACACTATTTCCTTTGTCTTTCTAACTCACACCTTTCGGGAGAGAAAGGAACAAAAGCAACATTCTATAAACAATGATTCTCTTACTTCAATATCTTCACATCTATAACTCTCTCATTTTTGCAGATTATATCCTACCTTATTATTTCATCACTAGTAGAATGAATAGCTGTGGTTTCTTATCTCTGTTGTCTTTGTTTTCCCCAATCCTTTTTATACGTAGCTGCCAAAATAATCTTCCAAAATACATGGCTCTGATTGTGTTATTCCTCTACTCAAAAACATTCACCAGTACAAATCCACTTAATCACAAACTCCTCAGTCTGTTGTTCATGGTTCTTTATACTCTAGCCTTAAACCACCTCCTGAATCTAAATTCCCAATTATTCCACCACATGAGGCAATACCCAGATTCTGCTGATAATTTTACTTTTCTTTGCATATGTTCTAAACATTCGTACTTTATTTTTGCCTTCTGCCTGAGATACCAGCTCTCGTATATGCCTTGTGAATGTGTTCTTGTTTTGCAAATATCCTTCCTCCAACCTATGTGACATCTATCTACTTTGAACCCTCCCAGAACTAAGCCAAGGGCCTTACACATAGATTTCCAAAAATACTTATTAAATTCAACTGAATTAAATGGATTCTTTTACAATAAGAAAGTTAACCATACATTGGTCTTTATTTTCCTTCTATAATTGGTGTTTAGTATTCCTTTTCTCTACTCCTACACTTTTTTTTTTTTTAATGTTGCAAAAGCATCAACTGAAAAGAAGTTACAAAGACACATGGGAACATCTGCTCTCAGAAGCCACTTGAAAAATAAGTATGCCACAGAATGGAGAAAACATCTGTGCAGTATTCATGAGATTATTAGTAGTGCTGTAGGAAAGTAGCAGAGAGAAATAACACACACATGCGCGCGCGCGCACACACACACACACACACACACACACATGAAAATCTGGGAATGAGTCTTAGCAAGAGATACTAGAGTATCCAGTTGGAGACCACAGTGCTACTTTATTCTCCCTCAACCTTGCAACAGTGTCTCCTCAGAAGGAGAAGACATATTTTGCCCATCAATTTGTTTTTCTGAATCAAAAATATTCACAACTGTAACTTCAGCTGATTAGTCCAAATGAATTTTAAATTTCAAAATGCTAAAGTATTATCTCAAATAATACAAATAATTGTATAATGAAGAATAATGAATTATATATAGATTCCAGGCGGCTGCCTATTACTGTAATAGAAAAAGCTAAATTTGCATTAGAAGACTTCAGTTCTGTACCTGGATTTACAACTATTAGTGGCTGCTTTAAAATACGTTATTTATTTTATTGAATTTTATTAAATTAATAAGTCTGTGCCTCCTGTACCTTAATCAACATTTCATCTATATAAGGAGAGCTAGCTACTGTTCAGACCTGGCCTTACTCAAACCATGGTACTACACTGAACCTTTAGCCTACAGATAACCTAGATCCAGTCCTTATATAAGATAGGATTAAAAATCTAATTTGCCCTTCTCCCACAAAACAACAACCATCATAGAGTATTTAATAACATTAGAAGGTATGTTATCTTAAACAAACCACATTGGGATCTGATAGACTTCACAGGAGAAAAACCTGTTTAATAAGCTTTGTCCCATTTTCATAAAAACTCCAGGAAATTTACAAAACTAGTATGCTTTCTGTTACTCATTTTTGGGCTTGTGAGGGCTCTAAGACCCTAGCATAGTTTGTTCAAGGCATTCATCTTCAGTTCACTATATGCTTTAGAATTTACCTGAAATGTGTGGATTAAAACTACCACCTACCCACAGAATTTCAAGGAGGCAGTAAGCCCAATATTGGGTTTTCTTTCCAAAATATGTGGTGAGAATAGGACATTTAGAGCTGGGAGATAAGATCATTATCTAACCCAGTCTTCTTCGTTTATAAATACTATTCAAAAAGTCATTCATAAGGAAAAGAAACTTGTTCATGGCAATACAGAAATGGCTGGATATTGGAGTCTTCTCCCTACCTCATGCTGAAAGACTCTTAGATCACCTACCACTTCTCTTAAAGCCTTTTGATATATGTCTGACCTAGTCATCTTTTCCAAACTTTAATTCAAAACTAACAGGGGTCACCTTATTTTTGTTCTTCAGAGATACATTCTATTGAAAAAGAGATGAATTTGAAGAATGATGAAATTGCTCCCCTCAGATATGAAAATAACTGTCGCAAGGAATGACTCATTTTAACCTGTGTTGCTCTAGGGGGCAAAACTAGGACCAGTGGTTATAATAGAGAGGAAGGCAGGCAGTAGTTTATTATAATAAAGAATGTTTAAACATGAACATTAAGAATGGCCTAGTAATTAGTATAACTTCCTTGTGCTGGAGAGAATGCTAATCCCTGGAGGTCTTCACTCAGAGGCAAGGGGCCAGATGTCAGGAATAGTCTAGAAAAGATTCTAGTACTAAGGTCGTACAAAATTACTTCTTTATTAAAGAAAAGTTCTTTATTTAGTCATTTAGAATCAAAAGTGACAAAGGCAAATAAATTAATGTAATTAATAACTCTCCCTCTAGGAAAGAAAAGGAGCACTCCTTTTGGAATGGTATGTCAGTAAGAATGTGGCAGCCAGAACTTGGAAAGAACTGAAGGAATGGAGACAAATTTCACCTTTTCCTACTTTACTCTGAAAAAATGGAAAGGACTTTAATTTATCCCTTATCAGTGGCTCAGCTCAAATGTAGTAAGAGCTAATAGGGTTAATTATTTTCCATCAAAGCCTTGCCCTTTTGAACTGTCAAAGAGAGAGGAAGGGGAATTTTATTCATTCTCACTCAAACACTAGAGATTTGATTGATGTTAAGTAAGTCACCTCCCTTTATTTAGTTTGTTTTCTCATCTCAGTAGTTGATTATTTTAGAAATACTATACTGTCCATTTTAAATATTATACTTTTTTGGCTATACACCTGACTTTTTCCTATTGCCCAGATTGCACCCAGTCTTGGACCCTGGCTAGCGCACATGTCCTTAGTTCAGTATCACCTACAACTCCCCCCCCCCAAAAAAAACGATGAAAATAGATCATTAGGAGTAAGAAAAGTGAACCTTGAGAATTCTACGAAAGGAGGAAATGTCTTAGCAGAATTTCCATATTTATATACTCTTTGTGTTTTTACTTAAATTACTTGCAGAGCATGAAAATGGGGCCCCAGGGATTTCAAGGCTATATGATCAGAATAACTACATATGTTTCACTTCATCTCAGGCCCCAGAAAGATAAATATTCTTCTTATACAGCCTGGCACTAAAGGGTAATGAAACTATTTCTCTATGGCCTCCTGATGGGTCAGCATCCTTCTGAAAATACTCCTTCTACAGGGTGAAAAAGAAAGCTGCATATACGAGAAATACTTTGAGCTTTTTAAAAGAAAAAATACAAAATAAATTTTAGCTATTATTATTACCATTATTACCACTCACTCAATCAATATAATCTGACACATTATGTTCCCTTTAGGCCCATGGAACCTCTTTACTGAATGCTGGTTCATAAAAAATTCACATATAATAAAAAAATTCTGTGTGTCTGGAAATTCAGTGAACCCCATATTTTATGGGAAAGTTGTTCTTTCTGAACATTAAAAAAAACTATTTTTCCTTGGATGTTTGCATTTCCATCAACAGAGTGTTCTATCAAACAATCCAAGTTACAGAAAAAAAGGTTAGTGGAATAGAAATAAGATCGCGCTACAGATCTGTTTCTATAAACCAATCTTGCATTTCAAGATGTCTTGCAGAGGAATTAATTTCTCCATATTCTCTTCACAGAGCTGAAATTGGTCTTTTTTTTTTTTTTTTTAAAAACGGTATGAATCTTTTCAAGGGGTGTCATTTAAACACTGAGAGCATCAAATTCAAACATGAGGAATCCTTGCAGGGATTTCATAATGCCTCAGTTTCAATTCATTGCAAAGACTAAAATGAGTCGTGTATGATTCTTCCAAAGTGGTACTTATTAGTATATTGTAAAGGAACAGAAATTTAAAAATAAGTGAGAGTCTTTTCAGTTATGTAAGCCAATTCCTGGGAATTAGATGCTTAGGGATACCCTTTATCACAACGGAGTTTTAACCTCAACATTGCACTAAATTAGAGAATGGCTAATATTTGTGTCTCTATTTTAACTAAAGGGAGATAGAGCTTGGGTATCATCCAACTTAAAAATTCATATTTCTTCGCTACATCCTTGGTATGTACGAAAAGTCAACTTTGCTAGCCACACCTTTTGGAACTTAGGAACTGGTTCACCTAACAAGATTTCCATAATTAATGGCTGCATAATTGCAACCAAATCACCTTTTTAGAATTGGAGAAACAGGAAATAATAAGACATATCCTCTTGTGGTCTGAAGCCACAGGTTTGGGAAAGCAAAACGTATAAGAAAAGCAATCCAGACGTCAGCTGTCCCCACATGCTGGGTCCAATTTCATTCTGCTTCAGATCCAGGCAGTAACGAAAACTTCTCTTGGTATTTGCTAGGAAAAGTTCCTCTCACCAGAAATATAAGTGAAATCTATAGTTTCTTGTTTAAAATTAAGTGGTAGAAAGGGAGGAAGGGTTTAACCCCACCCTTTTTACACCCTAAAACTTAAAGACCTCCATGCAGTATCATGTAATCTTGTCTTCCTCTTTCCAACTGGGTAGGAATTGGAAGTGAGGGTTCTTGGAAGTGACGGCCAGTCAAGCTTTCCCTGCTATTCTTCCAGACATGCAGCTCTCTGGCTCTCATTTCCTCTGATCTGGGTACTTCCACTGATTTCCCCTTTCCTTCACTAATTGTGCAAACCCATTCATCCCTCTCATGGCTTCTACCTTCAGACTTATGCCACCACACTCATTATCACACTCCAAAGAGTGACGAAATAT
This sequence comes from Taxidea taxus jeffersonii, assembly GCA_003697995.1. Lineage (NCBI taxonomy): Eukaryota > Metazoa > Chordata > Mammalia > Carnivora > Mustelidae > Taxidea > Taxidea taxus. The sequence goes on from RCUC01148090.1 coordinate 20,856, forward strand.
CTATCGCCCCTGAAAGCCTTATCAATCATTTAAAAAATATAGGAATAATTCTGACAAAAATGAAGACATAGATATCTTACAATATAGATATAGATAAATCCTATGAAGGCCAGAGAGATAAACTAGTTTACTTGGTAGGGTACATTGGGACACAATGTAACAACCTGTATCCCTAGCATCTGTGGCTCCCATGGCCATCATCTTTGAGGCTCTGTCATCTTTGGTTGGGAAGAAGGTGAAGGAGATGCTGTGAGTCTTTTTAGATGGTATTAATGGCAAGCTAGGAGAATAAATGCAACTTCATTTTCCTTTTTGTGTGCACGCATCTATGTACGTTTGCAAGGATGTTCCAGATAATGATACTGGTGGTAGGCCTTGGAGAACTTATCTGGGAAACTAAAGGACAAGTCCAGTTCGTATACTGGCAGACCCTCGGTGAGGGGTACAAATGAAGGCCATGTACTATTTGATTAAATGTTTAAAAGTTATAAATCAGGCTAACAAAATTATTAAATAGACTATCTTCTCTTTGACAAAACTAACTCTATAATAAAAAAAAGTTGAAAAATTGGGGGCGCCTGGGTGGCTCAGTGGGTTAAAGTCTCTGCCTTCGGCTCAGGTCATCATCCCAGGGTCCTGGAAACGAGCCCCGCATCAGGCTCTCTGCTCGTCAGGGAGCCTGCTTCCTCCTCTCACTCTGCCTGCCTCTCTGCCTACTTGTGATCTCTGTCTGTCAAATGGATAAATGAAATCCTAAAAAAAAAAAGTTGAAAAATTGGTGCGAAGCTCTGGCTTTATGACTAAAACCGGACAAAACATCTAAGATGACTGTCTCTTTAAGCACTCTCTACGTCAGAGGTTGAAGCACATTTTTTGTAAAAACACATATCATAAATACTTCCAACTTTGAGGGACATTTGGTCTCTTTGCAGCCTCTCAACTCTGCCTTTGTAGTGCAAAAGCATCCACAGACATTATCTGTATGTACGGGCAAAGCCACTTATGTTGCACATTTCAGTTTCTTTTGATTTTTGATTTTTTTAATTTGATTTTTTTTAGCTGAAGGAAAAAAAATTGTATTAACAAGTGACATTACTAAATTCAGATCTATTTAAGCTTTCTTGCAAATCTTTTGGTAGCACTGTTCATTATTTAAAAGTGTGGAGAGTGATAATTCCAAATTAATTTCATTTTTTTACTAAAGATCCTGATACATTCTTTATTTAAAGATAAACTATTGTTTCACGACTCTTATTTTTTAGTACATTTCATGTATTATCTAAATTAATTGTTAATGCTTTAACATAATTTAGTTTTGTTAATTGTCCAGGACTTTTAGTATGGCTGAATTTGAAATTTGAAAAATGTCTCATCAACATTTTCCATCTTATAGCAGATCTAGAAAATACCATATTTACTACTTAAATTGCTTCAAAGATTACTCACAGTTAAGGCCATGTTTCTTAGTAACCAATTCTAACTATGTGCCATGCCTTGCACAAAGAATGGCTCTGGACTTTAAGTCAAAATTCTGGCTTTTATGACTCTTTCTTTCCTGGCCATTTTAGTTCCCTTATCAAAAACACTGGACAATGTTTTAACTCAAGGCCAAAACCTAAAACCATAAGCCACCCAGTTGCCCTGAACATGACTTTTTTCTATTATAAAAATCCCCAAGAATAGTGTTTATTTTAAAATTTTCTTAAATAATGTTTACTTTTGATTAAAAATTTGTTGTATAGGGGTGCCTGGGTGGCTCAGTGGGTTAAGCATCTGCCTTTAGCTCAGTCATGATTCCAGAGTCCTGAGATTGAGTGCTGTATCAGGTACCCTACCCAGGGAATCTTCTTTTCCTTCTCCTTCCCCATACCCACTCATGTGCTCTCCCTCTCTCTACCTCTTGCTCACTCTTGCTCTCAAATAAATAAAATCTTTTTAAAAAACCTTTTGTATGATTTAATCTCTCATTTTATTATCCATTAAGTTATTATTCACATTTTCAATTTATTATTCTAGATCATCATAACTTTTTAAATAGTTTTACATGTTTGGCCATGCTAGCATCACATTTCAAAATATTTCTATTAAGTGAGTATATTTTTCAACATTTCCATTGTCTACTTTGTGTAAAATTTCATTATGGTTGGCTAAATATTGGACATATAATATTCTTTTAGCCAATCAAACAAATATTTTATATCAAAGGTTTCCTTGTCTTTGCTAGATGATATGCATTGCTCTTTATCAAGCCTTTTTTTAGTTCTAATGATTCATGTGGTGAATGTGTGTGTATGTGTGTGCAAGTGATATTTTTGTATTCTTTTAATTGAGAACCCCAAATGCTTCTAATCACAAATATGATTTTTTTTGCAAAAGCTAATCTTTGGTCAAATACTTTGTAATATCTAAATATTCTGTCTTTGAAATTAGAATGTAAAAGCTAGGGATGCCTGGGTGGCTCAGTCAGTTGAGCCACTGCCTTCCACTTGGGTCATGATCCCAGGGCTGTGGGATCGAGTCCCACATCAGGCTCTTTGTTTGGCGGGGAGCTTGCTTTTCCCTCTGCCTCTGCTTGTCACTTTGCCTGCTTGTGCTCACTCTCTCTCTCTCTCTCTGTCTAAATAAATAAATAAAATATTTTAAAAAAAAGAATGTAAAAGCTACTTTCTAAAGTTTCTTTATCCATTTGAAATAATTGGGTAAAATCAAATTCTTTTCTGCCATCTTAAATCAATGGAAAACTGTAATTCCTGATTTGAATTGCATTTTGTTTCACTAGAAAACTTTTCCTGCACTATCAGAGAAATGTGATGACTGCATTCTAGAACTACCATTTATAAGCTTGATACAGCTCCAGTATCATTGGATTTCTTGTCCAATTTGATAATTTTGTGGATATAATTTCCTTTAGCTTCTAATGTGCAGGAAGGAGATAGAATTGTTGCTCTTGAATTATGCATTTGATGTGAATAATCCTTTTATTACTCTCATTGTATTTATAAGTATTTAAAATTTTACTTAGTAAAGCATATGAAAATTCAAATCTATTCATGTTGCTAAATAGATAAAAATGGTTTTCTTGTTCATCTTCCCTGTTTTGAGCAGTAATTAAACATTTATTAAGTAAAGACTATGTAATGTCCTTTTCATGAATTCTTGGGTCTTGTTTGACAGGAGTCTACTTACTTTCAAAATTTAACTAGATCACTGGATTGAAAATTTATCTATTCTTTAAACTTTCTGCCATTTTCCCCCCTGAATGCTAATGTAATATTTTTTATTTCTATCCCAATACTGACTCATATATTATCTCAACTATAGAAAAAGTAATTGAATAACGTTGTTTGCAAAATTTGAATATAATTTTACTAAAAATGTAAGTTAATGGAGATGTATACCAAACTGGAAGCATTTTTCATGATTATTTTATTATAAAACCTCAAATATTTATTAAAAATTGGAAAGTGAAAGCAAATTGGAATAAATGCCATAATGTTAAAACAAATTAGTCAAATAAAACTGAAATGCTTATTTACTTATTTGAAATTTAACTTAATGTTTTAAGATAATTTCAACATTGTATGTCTGGTAGATAATGTAAAAAAATCAGACTGCATTACACTTCAAATGTACTTGTATAGATTTGCATAATATATACAAACTTAATAAGAACTCTAAATTGTTTAATAATTCCAAAAATTCTTCAGTTTCTATGTGTAGTGGTGAACACCATGCTAATTCATGAATATCTCAGGACCACAAATTGGAACAGATAGAGAACAAGAAATAGATACTTAACACTACTGGGAAATAATATTTCATCATTCAGGAATCTATTACATTTATGCTGAGAGAAAGGACTTGACAAGTTAATTAATTTGTCTTTTATTTAAGTGCTTCATGCTCAGAACCTCTCTGTCCTCTGAAGCAATGTCCATTTTCAACATCAACTGTAACAAAACCTACAACCTTCAGAGCATTTGAACGCAACTGCCTTTTATTTCAAGACTTCAGGCAAGAGATGTGAACAAGCACTTCAATGGGATCTGAACTATGATATTAAGGGTGGGCCCTGTGCTAGCATTAAATGCCAGAACCTGAGAGTAAAAACATCTCGCCTTTTTAATCAACCTCTTTCTTTGTGTGTTTGAGACACAGGTGACTCAGTAACATGTGGAGGAACAAGACAAGGACTCCTCTTGCCCATTCCTATTAGGTGTCTTACTGTTGGGGGACAAGGGTAATATAGAGAATTATTTTTTGTTATATAATATAACCTATGAATCTCTAACTGCATGGATACATAACCAAATTAAAAAAAAAAAAAGTATGACTCACATTGGGTTTTCCTAGAAGCAGATCCTAAAAGAAGAATTATTTTTTACACAGTCTATTGAGACATGATTGCAGGAATCAGTGGTAGAGAAATAGGGAAGTAAGACAGGAAAGACAGGAAAGGGCAGGAAGCCAATAAGACTACAATAATAGACGGCCATTGTGAGCAACTAGAGCCGAATCCCATGGGAGACTCTAGGACACATTGTAGAACACATGCCTCAGAGTTCATTCTCTTAAGGGATAACTGAGGAGAGCTCCCTGTCAATCAATTCCCTTCAGTCATTCATGGAGCACTGCTTCCCGGAAGCATGAGGACCCTGGCCCTTGCTGCCTGCCTTACATACAGGCAGAGCTGGACTTTAAAATACAGAGATCTTTCAGGCAAAGAGTCTCTGATGGTGACGGTTCTCAGGCCAGGTCTCATGCTCCGAATGCTCTGTGGGGTGCAAGGATATAAGCAAGGCACTGACGGTGTTTGCTTCAATTTAGAAAACTCCCATTCCTTAAAAATTACAAAAAGAAATATCTGCATACTAGTGAATGCCAAATTAAAAATGAGGTAGATTTTCCCTCATCCCAAAGGCCATGTGAGTCAGATGTACCTTTACTACAGTGAAGGAATATGCATGAAGACTTGCAAATATTAGCAACTCTTGGATCCATACCGTGTCATTGGGGCTATACCTATATTTTGTACAGTATAAAAATAGAATTTATCAATGTATAATGAATAGGAATACTGTGATCTTGACTACTATTAGTGGCTATTTTTATAAATTCAGCAGTATCTTTGCAGTATGTTTTCCCAACATACTCCAAGGGCCTTTATAAACACTTTGTATACATTTGCTTACAAAATCCTTTAAAACCAAATCAATGCTTTATCTTTCCTATGCCTCAGGCCAGGAAAAACCTGCAAATCTCTGATATTATATAGAAGTACACCTATTCTCAGTGGACCTAAGCAGCTTCTCTATTTCTCTTTCTTTCTTTTTGTTCTCTCTCTTTTTATGAAACCTTTAAGATATATATAAATTTAAAACCTATCTTTTATTGTTAGCATAAGTATACCGTCCATGAAATTGCTTATTGTTTTAAAAAGAATTGGCCTTTTTAAGAAAAGGAAATCATACATTTTAAAATAACTGGCTGGTTTTCTTTTAAAACATTGCCTTTAATTTTTTTTTAAAGAAAAATATAGATATAGCCTGCAAATTCTAAGTAGCTAGCAATAGGAAAATTAATCTGGGTGTATCCTCACAACACAAAACATTTTCATTAGAAATTTAATTTACTGAATATCTTAATTTTCCAGTTAAGAAGAGTTTATGTTGTGTCTTTATGAGAAATTTCTCCCTTGTAATAAGACACTATTTAAAATCTAGGAAAGAAGGAAAATGTAATGTGGAATAGGAAACATTCTGCTTTTCCCAAGTCCCTACATATACAGACTTCAACATGATTAAAGAAAAAATAAAACCACCTTAAACATAGAATTGCCACATACAAAGAATACACAAATACAAAGGTATCTGTTGACATGTAGAGAAATTCTTTTCCTTTCGTGCCAGAGCACATAGCTTAGAAACAAATTCAATGTGCACACATGTTGGACATTCCTAGTTTCCATTTCACTTTACTGCAAGTGTCCTCAACTTGTGATTATTTTTCTCCCAACTGTAATAATCCTTTGGTAATATGTTACATGGTTACCATAGAACTATGGGGATGCTACCAACAGAAGAGCATGAATTCAAGAACACAAAAGAATCAGGAGCTAATGAGGTTAAATTTTATTAACACAACAAACTCCATTGTCGAAAGCTAAATGTCATAAATATTTTCTAAGAAAATTAGATACTAAACTATAATTGTTTCAAATGTGTTTTTGTAAGGTTTATTTTTTGGCTTTTCTAATCATTAAAAAATACACCCATAAAAATTTAGGAACTCACAAGCATAGGCCCAATTGATCCTTAGATATCCAAGAATTAAATCGACAGCATTAAGATAGGAAGTTAAGAAATAAATAGTCTACTGGGTGATTGGTGATATTGAAGCCAAAAATAAACTATTGCAAAACAACAATTGTGATTTTCCTACTTGATCCATTGGGAATTTTACAAGGAGCATAAGTTTTAAAATTTTCTTTAATATGGGGGGCACCTGGGTGGCTAGGTCTGTTGAGCATTCACCTCTTAGTTTGAGCTCCAGTCATGATCTCAGGGTCCCAGGATGAAATCTCACATCAGGCTCTGCGCTCAGTGGGGAGTCTGCTTGAGGATTCCCTTTCCCTGTATCCCTGCCCTCTTCTCATACACACTCTCTCTAAAAAATAAATATATAAATCCTTAAAAAGTTTTTTTTTTCTCTTTAAGATCTGTATATAAAGCATAAAGCTGGGTTAAGATGTTGCTGAACTTCTCCAGAGAAATATGTGCTGGCTGATTAAAAAAAAAATTCCAACAGAGTGATATATAAACCACTTTTTTTCTTTTCCTTATTGTAATGCTAGCACTATTGCAAATGGCTTTGAGTTGCATTGGCTCACTTGATGTCCAGTTTCACGGTAACCGAGAAACACTTAGGTTGTATCTCCTGAGGCAAAGTGAGATAGAGAGCCGAAAATAATCTAGCCAGTCTGCATATTGCTGGTCCAAGGGAAAATACTCTCTTCCCCACTGGATGGCAGAGCTCCCTATGTCTCTACTTACATCATCTCAGTTACCTACATAATGACTTTAATCACTTAACTTTGTTATCATAACATTAATATCCACTTAGATACCTCATAACACCCTCTGAATTCTTTTGGATGCCTGTAAAGCTAATTTACATGCTTTCAATGCTTGGTTTTGAGACAATAGAACATTGATTTTATCAAAGCCCATTTAATGCAAAAAGAAAGGTTAAAAATAAATAAATAAACTTTTGTCTCAAATAATCAAAATACATAGGATTCCCAACTGTACCCATTGTAAAAAAGTCCAACAGAAATGTTAAATACCTATATTAGCTCTTCTAAAAAATGGAAGTCAAGCATAAGTCAAGTCATCATAGTACTGAGAAACTTGTTCTCAAAATCTTATCAGTTGGTATTGCTCAGAAAGTTTCAATTAGATTAAAAAAGAACACAAACAAATACGGGTACTTAATTTATTAATAGCTTGATTGTTACTAGGATTTTGAAAATGTGGGCTCTGTGGTGGAGAAACATGCACACACAGTTCTAATTAACACCAATCACAAACGCTAATGGTAGAACCTACTGCTTAAGTAAATGAACATCCTTACCCCTGCTGCTTTGAAGAGCCTGATAGGCATGCACTTTATTGACAAAGTAAGCTAATTTACAGAGTGATTGTCCAAGAGGGAACTGCTGTTTATTTGCAGAGTTTTTCCCATTGAACTCACAGGGCAAACATTGCACTTATATTGTTAATTAAAATATCAACAGATAAAAATGTAAACATTGGGTTTTCTTCAGAGTAGAGTGACATGTATTCATTCGGAACCAAATGCTGATGTCTTCTTGATCATTGATTTCTGAGGAATGAGAGTAAGTTCCCTGAAAAGGTTAGGTGGCTGAGCTTTATTTGTAAGCAAAGAGGGAATGTTATTAGGGCTAATACAACAAACACATGGAATAGCTGAAAACCTAAGGAGGTCTCCACTTTCTCACTGCCTTCAGTGATAGCCATCTGTGATTCCCAGGTGTGACCATCCTAAACTTGAAGAATTTGAGGAGGAAATGAAAGCAGGCTGGCCATGGTGTGTTTTTCTTAAGAATTGTAGTAAACACCAGAGGGGAAGAGGGGGAGGGGGGAAGAGGCCCAGTGTTCACTTAGCTCCAAAAGAAATAATATGTCTCAAACTTGAAATAAAACAGCATTTGGCCTTTTCAGAATGTAAAAGTTAATTCTGGAAGCCAAGACAGTATTATTGTGAAATTTTGAAGTAAGTGGATAAAGTCCTATTAATTTGACTTGTTCGGGTTGGTTTCTCTCTTAAGGCAATTTTGTCTACTCTGTCTCCTGAGGTTACATAACCAAGAAAGATCCTTATTTGATTCTCTTCTTAGAATGAAGGTGTATCCTTGCTATTCTCAGTCAAGTGTTGGATTAGTTCTGGAAATGCACCTGATGGTATGGAAAGTACCATCTTCAGTGCTGTAAAAGCAAGCACTTTTTCTGAAATTGACTTCTCTGGGCCTGACTTTCCTTTTTAAACTGAAAATCCAGAGTTGCCTCAGGAGTTGAAGAGGGGAGTGGAGGGAGAAATATTCCCAGAGATCGTCCTTGCATCCACCAGAACTGCAGATTTTTATCTGCATCCGATACTGACACTCCTTCTGAAAGCTGGTTTGAAGAAAGGTTCCATAGCTGGGAGTGGATGGGGCAAAGAAGCAGCTTCTGGACTAGAAGACATCAAATTTTCCTTCAGCTGTAAAATTCATACTTTATATTTTTATATTTTTATTTTTTTAATTTATTTTTATGAGTATGCATCACATGTTTATTACAATTGACATTTTCTTCAGAAATAGGACAACTATATTTTATTGTTTTAAAGGACTATTTGAAATGACAGAGAATTCTTAAGAACTGTATGTGTGTGTAAGAGAGATACATACGTGTGTGTGTGTGTGTAAGAGAGTGATTTGGAGAGAAATTGAGTATTTGAACTGATGAGTTTCTTTATTTATGACCATGTTCCTTATCACATGGGAATATGAAGACCAAAGCAATATGCCAAGTGATCTAATGGTGGACATTTCCCACTCCCACACAGTATTTAAGTATAAAAACAGTACTTAACCAAACAAACAAATGAGTTGTCTAATGCTTTCCAGTGAACTCGGGAAGTGAGCTGATGGGGCAAGTATTAATGGTTTCCCATCTATAAAATGCCATCCTCACCAGACAGAATTGTTATGAAGATGTAATAAAATACTTATAAAATGTCAGCACCTGAGGTACCTTTGGTGCTCATCTACTTGAAGCTTTTAATCTAGGGGTATAATGCAATAGAACTACCATGTGAAGTCACAAATGTAAGCCACACACATAATTTTAAATTTCCTAGTAGCCCTCACTTAAAAAAAAAATATATATATATATGTATATATGAATATAACTAGGTTATATATATATATATATATAATATTTCAGAACTTGGAGTGTATTTTACAGTTACAGCACAGTGCAATGTGCACTTATATTTCATGTATTCTATGGCCTAGTTGTCCTGTAATAGATAGTGTACCTCTTAGCCTTGAACAAGTACTCTTGCTTTTGGTAAGGTTTAATTAACCTGGATTCATTTCATTGCCTTCTAATAATAACTATAAGGAATGTAGGGTCACTATAGATATTCCAATATAGAAGGGCTCAATGAAGGCCCATACTAATGCCCATACACTTGGAAGTATCTGCCCAAGATCACTGGTTGATCTCCAGGCTTAATGGAACCTGACAAGGAATCAAGAAGAAATGGAGTGGCCAGCTCACAAGAAATGGCTGTAAGGAGATCTGCTTAAAACTTAAACCTCCTCATGATAAGAAATCTTGTAGTTCACTAGTTGTAGTTGGTAACTTTTTCTTGTTTGCTTCTTAGGAAACCTAAAGTAAAAACAAAATAATGTCCTTTTTCTCTGTGAGTTCTTGTAGCCATCTAAGTACCCTGGTGTGATAGCATTTATAATGATATAATTATTTATTTGTATACCTAATTTCCCTGTGAATATGATGAGGACAGGAGGTTATGTCACATTTACCTTTTTATTTACGGTTCCAAGCACAAGGCCTGACACACATTACGTGCTTAATAAATGCCAAAAAATAATTGACCACTTAAAGGAAATTTTTATTTTTAAGTGTCAAGGTGAAAAATTGCTACTAAACATTATTTTTATAACATGTTTGCATTTTACAAATGTAACACATGTTTTTTGAGGAAGATATGGATTATTTAAAAATTATATGTAACCCTAATGCTATAATTTTTGAACCTTTTGGCATTTTATCTTATGAAATATTTTCCCCCCTCTATAGGCCACAAAAATATTTGCTATTTTTTGCTCCAAAATTTCAGATTTGATCAGTGTAAGTTTTTGGTTTTTTTTTAGATTTTATTTATTTATTTGAGAGAGAGAGAGTGAGTGAGAGAGAGAGCACAAGCAGGGGGAGCAGCAGAGAGAGAGGGAGAAGCAGACTCCCCACTGAGCAGGAAGACTGATGCAGGCCTTGATCCAAGGACTTTGGGATCATGACCTGAGCCAAGGGCAGATGATTAACCAACTTAGGCACCTAGGCATCCCTCAGTGTAAGTCTCTTTAGCTTGCTTCTTTAGTTAAACACATTGAAAATCTTTTCTATGTCATTGCATATTATCCTACCACATAAATTTAAAAAATGTACTTATATATGAAAACGTTTAAACATACAAAAAAGGAGAGAAAATAAAACGGTGAGCCCAACTGTGTCTCAGGCCCAAGTTTAGCAATATCAATGTTTTGCCATTCTTGGTTCATTGAGTCCCCCATATTTATTTTTGACCACATTACTATGGACTGAATATATCACCCTCCCCCAATTTATATATTTGAAATCCTAGTCACCACCCCCACCCCTTTGCCCCCTGTGTGATGGTATTAAGTTGAATGAGGTCATGAGAGTGGAGCGCTCATGATGCCCTTATAGAAGAGGAAGACATACCAGAGCCTCTTTCTCCCCAAGATAGGACACAGCGAGGAGGAGATCATTGACAAGCTGGGAGGAAGAGAGCTCTCACCAGACTTTGACCATGCTGGCTCCTTGATCTTAGACTGCCATCCTCCATCTAATGTGGAAATAAACAATACTAGAGCTAAATTTTTGTTCCAGTCAGTATTTGTTTCTTCCTCTGATGAATTCTTAAAACTAGAACTGTTAGAGCAAAGGTCTTATAAAATTATGCTTTTGCTATTTATTGTCCAGTAGTTTGCCAAAATTATTTTCAGTATCTATAACCTACATATAATTCAATATTTTTGGCAAGCTTATAAAGATGTATTTATCATTATCTGATTTACATTTCATTACTTGCATTTTTTCTGTTTAATAAATATATTTTTTCGGGGTGCCTGGGTGGCTCAGTGGGTTAAAGCCTCTGCCTTTGGCTCAGGTCATGATCCCAGGGTCCTGGGATCAAGCCCCGCATCAGGCTCTCTGCTCAGCAGGGAGCCTGCTTCCTCCTCTCTCTCTGCCTACTTGCGATCTCTGTCTGTCAAATAAATAAATAAAATCTTTAAAAAATATATATATATATTTTCTCTAAGAATTGCATATTAGTGTCTATTGACCATTTCCTTACTGACATATTTGTCTTTTGTTTACTGATTTATAAGAACTATTTATATACCAAAGACAGTAACATTTTATAACATAAATTGCAAATATTTTTATATATTTTGATTTGTCATGAATTTTGTCCTATGAGAATTGAATTATTTATAGGTATCAACCTGTCCCATTATGGTTTCTGTCTCTGATTTCATCAAAACAAATTTTCTTTATTCAAATATACTATACATATTTATATTTTACTATAGTTTTTCAAAAACTTTTACATTTTTTCCTTTACATACTTATCTCTATTTCGTCTGGAAATTATTTTTGGTATAAGTGACAAATTAAAGATACAACATTACTATTTTCTAATTGTCCCAATGCCATTTGCCAATGCATTCAATGTTTATCTTTACCACATCATAAAATATGTTGGGACAGACTGTTAAATATTATACTTGTATCATTGATATTTCTCAGATATTCCTTTGCCAGTACTATATTATATTATTACTGTTGTTATTATTATCATGGTGATGATTGTGGTTTTAGGTTATACTACTTGGACTAGTAATATGGCATAATTTCTCACCCATTAAGCCTTTTAAGATTTTCTTTGCTATCTTCTTGTATTTAGAATTCAGATAATTTCCAGTATTGTTTTCAATAATGTCATCTCAGGTCTATTCTTAAAGTCCTGAGTCACTTGGAGGAATATCTTGTCTTCTTCTGCACCTCTGCCTCATCTCTATATGCTGAATTCATGTCTAGGTGGCCCATTTTTGTAAAGAAAGTAAAACTGTTTCTAGTCTTTTCCTGTCATAATTTCCATGTCATTCTCTCTCATCCCAGATGTTTCATGTTCTTTCCTACCTGATATCTGACCTCTCGGAGTAGCTGACATGTTGATTTATCAGTATGCTAATACACTAATCAAATAATTAAAGGCTTAGATGTTGTCTCAATAACTTATTTACATTTATGAAACGGGTCTCTTTTAAATACATAATAATTTAACCCAGCTTTCTCTAAATTTGAGTTATTTTATTTACTACTTCCATATTTTTTGCCACTTCCACACACAGTTATACTATTAATTGGTTAATAGATTTTTAATTAATTCACTTTTTTAGAAATGTAAATGCCTAATTTAGCTTTGCCTTGAGGAATATGTATCAGATAAAGGGTTTGGTTTACGAATACATTTTTCAAAAATATACAATAACACAAACACATAACTGTCAAAACTAAAATGTCCCTCTACTACAGAAAGCCATCTCATATTTCATATGACATGTGTGAGTCAATGTAGGCATCCTGTCTTAATTCATCGATTCATACCAAAACTTATGCGCACTTTCAATCACTTGGTGATCTTTAAAAATACCCATTTCACAAAGCACTCACAAGACCAATAAAATCAAGTATATGAGAGTAGGACACAGGCATCTATGTTTTTGAAGCCCTCCAGGTGATTTCAATGTGTAGCCAAGGCTGGAAAGCCCTGTGCTCTATTGTTTATACCATAAATATTCCTCTGTGGCTGTCTATTGTGACTGCGTTGGGACTTTTCCCATACAAAATGTTCAATGCAGAAAGAAAGGACAGTGGTCAAAACATCAAAATTTGATGTTGATCTTAACTTAGTTCCTCTGATCCTTAGTTTCTTCACCTACTAAAAAAAATTATAATAACATACTTTGCCTTAAAGCAGCACTTCGTGAAGCCTCTTTGAGATCTGCCTCCATCAGATTGACCTGCAGATGTTTAAGATACAGATTACCCATAGTCCCCCTCTCCTCTCATCCGCTGATGCTGAATCTCTGGGGGAGGAACTCAGGAACCTACATTTATATATACCTGCATATGCTCTAAATGATTTTTTATCCACAGCAAGTTTTGTTATTGTGAGTCTCAGGGAGCTGACGGGTATGAAGTACATGAAAGGACATCACAAGCTGACTTATACCCTATTGAAATAGAGTATGATTAAAACATCTGAAATAAAATGCTATATTGCTTAAATCCTCTCTTGCATCCCTCCATTCTCCCATGCCATCTCTGCTGTTGATATCTTATTTTGTACTGAAATGCACAATTGCTTACTTGGGCAATGAAAAGCTAGAGGGATTATTGCTTAATTTGCTAACTAGCAGTATTTATGCTTCTTGGTAGTTGAACACAAACAAACCTCTCACTGGGAAG